>CAUYUJ010000336.1:424579-647079 GCA_963575745.1 Prorocentrum cordatum | reverse complement strand
GGTGCTCTGGCGATTTGAAACATTACAACAAGTCCGGCAGGATTCAGACCGACACCAACTCCGACTACACCATTTGCGGCAAGAATTCCAACAATGTACCACCAAAAATATGCGCTTCGGTTTGGTTCGATTATGCTGGGTGCAATTTATAAAGCCAACGTAAGATTCGGCGTTTGCGTAAACGGCCATACATTGCAATATTAATGTTTGCATTGGCGGTACGAGATGGTGTGCTTGACATATATATATTGTTATTTGCGTTTATAATTTTTCGTTTTTTTGTTTTTGTTAATTTTCTTAGTTGATTTTTTCTTTTGTTTTTTTTTTTTTTGTTTTGTGTTTTTTTTTAGTATATTTTGGGTTTTTTTTTTTTTTTTTTGTTTTTTATGAACATATATATATATATATATATATATATATATATATATACAATACGATATCACAAACTGCTGTACTGCCTAACACCATTTGCTGGACAACGCATCGGAAAATCTTCGAACCCAAAACCGCACGGGTTCGACTAAAGGCTGCAATTTTGGGGACTTCGGACTGGCAAACCCAAAGCATGCGTGCAAAAATAATTTTTCTCTGCAATATCTACTACCTCATCAGGCACAGGCGCATTTCCGCGCTAGACCCGAGCATTTCTTGGGGAGAACCTTGTGGAGCTGAACCATTATCTCCAAGCAAAGCTGATTACGAGCTTCTCTTCCCAGGACCGCACAAGCCCCAAGGGAACCCGATGATCTTTTTGAACCACCTCTGCCTTCAGGCGGGCTCCGAATGCAATTCAATCTTGCTCACACCTCTGCCCCTGAGCCTCCACAGGGCGATCCTCAGACGAATATACAACCCCCTTTTCCTCCCCTGGACCTCCGCCTCCACGACGTACGGACCATTCCCCGCGTTCAGTGCTTCTTGACGAGCCCGCTATCCCAGACGGCCCGAGTTCCACGGAAGAACTTTCTGACGCGCCTGCACTGATGCCCACCCTTCTACCTGGGCATCCCGGGCCCGACGACCCGACGAGAACTAACGGGCTTCTACCTCTGCACCCACACGACGCCCAAACCCACGGACTGCCATAATTACCATCAATTATTCTTAGAGCATTGGGACCGCCATGTGGCGCCCGACACGACGGACCACTGGCAGGCGGTGTTGGAGAGGTTCCATCGCAAATTAAGCATGCTTTGGATGTACTGGGTTTTGCACCTCCGAGATCTCCAATTCCGGTTACAGGTTGGCCTACGCCACCTGGCAGTCCAAGATGTCATACCGGCGCACACCAATTTGATGGTATACTACTTTGTGACATAGGGGGTATGAGCGACATTGACAACGATAGCGACGGCAAAGGCATCCAAATGGTAGGCGTCCGTCATGAAAGCACCGCTTCCCATGCGGATATGTTCATTTTGTACCTATTGGGGATTCCCGACAATTTGCATTGGAAGTGTTTCAATTGTTGGACGGACTACCCAATGGATTTGCATACGTAAATGTGGTATTTACACAATGTCGACGATACCGATGGTCAACACTTATGGTGCCTATAATTTGGTCAGCCGTCGCGGAAGACGCAAGATAATCAATATTGGATTGGATTGTATATTTATTGTTGGTCTCTGGAAATGCGTTCGTGGACGCCACATATTCGGAAAACTTCACCACAATCAAGCTCCAAGAAACTTACGATGCCTTGTACGTACGAAACATTGCAAGCATTGGGAGTACATGGTCCAGAACATCTCCTCGCTTGCTTACAAAACGAAGGATTTGATGTAACGGGAGTGTATGCTGGAGGGGGTTTTCCTTCGGAAATGGAGCAACACATCATAAATAGATGCACCGACTTACGGCCAAGTGCCACGCGATTTCAAACCGCATTTGCAGCTGCAATTGTGATTTTGTTCCGGGCTCCGAGGGTACGGCTCTACATTTCCAATGCGCTCTACGAACTCCGCAACTGCCCCACGCACTACCTCCTCTTGTCCCTTCCGCAGATCAACCCCACCAGCCTGGACAGCTCCCCGATTATCATCACCTAATGCTTGCACAGCAAGCTTGGTCATTTGTGCACAGACTACAGACTACTGCCGCTACTTGATAAGATTGCGCCAGTGACGGACGATGAAGATGCAATTGTGGATCTACGTCGTCAAGAACAGGGGTCATTTGCGGTATTACCGATTATCTGGACAGCTGCGGGGGACGACGAAAGCCACCCTATTTACTCAATATGGCCCCAACCTCACCACACCAAATGGGATACTCACTCCGACGGCACTCCAAGATATGTTTGTTGCACTCGGTGGATCGCTGAGGCTTATGGGCATTAACGACTACAACGACGTGCACGAATGGTTGCGGAACGCAAATTTCGATCTGACGGGGAGGGATGCGGGAGGATACGTGACAAGAGAGATGCAAGAACAAATAATGGATCGAGCTACAACGCACGAGACCATTGTGGGTGGATTCGGATCGGCATTTGTAGGTGGGTGTATCGCTTTGTTCAAACTCCCAGAGATCAGATTCTATCTTCCGCATGCGCTACATGATCGGATTGCTCATCGCACACCGTCGCACCGACTTCTACCGCCTCGATCCGCTGGCAACGTACCAGGACAACCGCCCCCTCTGGACCTTCCCCGGGAAAGACGACAGCACCGACCAGCAGGAATTGCACCATTGGTAATGGGATGGGCACACATGTCGATCATTGACCTCGCTGTGGAGATACGTACACCAATACGGACCATGCAGAAAATTCCGTGGTGCATACGGGCGCAGTATCTACGCATCTTAACAGAAATTTCGGTGGCGGTGGATATGTCGTATACCACAAACAATTCCGACGGTCCCTCCCCTACTACAGCATGGATCTTATTTATCCTCTTGCCCCGGCTCTTGCTACACCACGCAAGCCGGGGCGGCGAAGCTGGGGAGCGAGAGCGACGACAACGCATTGCATGGTTTGACACTGGGCAGTGGGACAAGTTATTGACTTCAACACACAATACGACAATACAACGCACGGCCAAGAAACCCACTCAAGACACAGAAGCCGCAAACTCCAGCAAACACAACGGTTAGCTAAAATGGGAGAATTGAGCCACGCTGCACGCGTGCTGTCGTCATCGGGCTCGGCATCAGGAAATGACACAACGCTTGGCGAACTCAAAAACTCTCAACTACGACCAGAAACTCCGACAATACCTTTCCCGGATGGCTTCCGATATTTTCAGCCATCGTCGCCACTCACCTTGGACAGAGATTTATTCGGAGACGTCCTCCGGCAGACGCGGCGCGGGTTATCAGCAAGGCTCTGGGGAGCACGATACGAACACTACAAAATCTGTCTTGAAAACGATACTGCTTTCGAGGCACTTTGTGACATGGCGGAACGGCTGGCTCAGGCGCAAATTCCGAATACTATCCGTGATGCTCTGCACTGGTCGTCCCTCGCAGCTCGAACCAAACCAAACAATTGGGTCAGGGGGGATCTCAGCTGGAGATACATTCCGCCGATTGGTGGCGAAGACGCTTGCAAGACAACATGGCCAGAATCTTCAAACTGCTGTGTGGCCGCTCAATTTCGGACTATGCAATGCGAGCGGCACGGACGCAGCTATTCACTACCTACGATATGTTGCGGAGGCTTACCCACACATGGTTATTATGATCATCGATGGGGTCGGAACGTTCGATCATGTAAGTAGAGCCCAGATGTTCGAACAACTAATGGGCGACCCATCGTTGCATGGATTATTACCCTTCGTCAGACAATAGTACGGCATCCAATCTAAGCTTCTGTGGCGGGATGACAACGGACATGCGCACACGATTTTGCAAAGGGACGGAGGGGAACAGGGGGATGCACTCATGCCAACGCTATTCTGCCTGGCACTGCATGCAACATTATGCCGGATACGGGACAATCTCCCACCAGGGGCGGAGATTTTTGCATATTTGGACGACATCTATGTGGTGTGCGACCCAGATGAGATCACCCATACTCCAGGATGTCACGGAAGAATTGTTGCGAACATGCTGTATTGATGTCAGCATGGGGAAATTGGCATTGTGGGGCCATACGGCCAGTGCGTGTCCAGAAGCGCTTGCTGCTGAGGCTCCAGACGCTTGGCGGTCCGACAAACCACTGGAAGAGCGGGGCATTCGGGTGCTAGGAGCCCCATTTGGCAGCCCTGAGTACATTACTACCTTTGGTGCTAAGCTAACTGCAGAACGGACGAAGCTGCTGACCTACATTACGAAGCTCTCCGATCTGCAAGTGGCTTGGTTACTACTGTACTATTGTGCTGTGTCCAGGCTTCACCATATCCTACGCACCACGCCACCCGAATTGGTCCGCCCACTGGCAGAAACTCATGACGCAGACATCTTAGCGACACTTCGGTCCATATTCGCAATTCCATCGCACACGACGTGGGATGTGAGGTTACATGGGATACGTTACGAGACAATGGTATTACAAACAACTCTGCCATTGAGGATGGCCGGGATGGGATTACGGAGTGCGGTCCGCACGAGCACGGCGGCTTACTGGGGAAGTTGGGCTGATGTGATGCCGGAACTTATCCAACGATTTCCGGAAATGGGGAATCAAATACTGCATCGGCTTACTATGCTCCACGCCACGGCACCTGATGAGACAATGGTGGGCCCGCTATGTCTGCGAAGTGCAGAACACGGAGGTCGGCTAAGCGAAGCTACGGGGTGGAAGGATCGCCCTACGTGGGCTGCCTTAGCCTCTGGAACACGACCGCCCGAAATCCAGTCTCACGAGGTGTCCCTCGGCGAACATCGGCACGGATGGCAATATCATGCGTCTGCGCCGCTTGAGCGTGCAACCCATGCAAAACTACTACGCGACTTGGCACCTCTGGGGACGCGGCGGCGGAATGCAATATCCACTGGGAAGGCCCGAATCCATTCGTGCATGGGTGCGTTTGCCTCGGTTTGGCTCCTCGTATGTCCAACTACACAAGGGCTAACTATTGCAAACGATTTGCTACAATGCGCTGTGCGTCGACGGTTGGGTGTGGCATGTATTATCGATGGGCGCGATCCGCATGGGCACGCCCGGTTGGCAGTTGCGACTGAAGGCCGCACATTTTCACGACATAAGGAAATGGTAGCGGCTTGGCGACAGATTTTCCAAAAAGCGGGAGGGAGCGTTCCAGATAGGAATGTCGAACGGTTACTCGTGCGCACTAACATCCCAATACCTCCCGAAGACCTTCGGCGACTGGATTTGGTCACTCCTGGACTGAATGTTCATCGGGGGCTTCCGATATTTGGTGATGTGACAATCGTCAGCCCTATTTCACGGAATGGGCAACCGAGATCTGGAACGAGCAATCGCGGGGGAGCATTATTAGAGCAAGCAGAACGCAGAAACAATGAAGATTACCACGAAGTACGGGAGAATGGATTGGGATCATTACTATGCTTGGGGTCGGAAGTCTTTGGCCGATGGGGGGCCCAAAGCATGCAGATTGTCCCACAGCTTGCTCGAGAGCACTCCCGGGGGTTGCATCGAAGGATCCGGCGGGGCACGACCTACAGTCTTCTACACCGTTGGTGGGGGCTTCTGGGGATCGGCCTGCAGTCAGCCGTAGCTAGGGCTGTTTTGCGCGACGTGGCTGACTTGCCAGAAGTGCGGCTCGAGCCCGCACCACCACTGGCAGACTTAGAGGTCGTGTGAACCTCCCCCACCTCCACCTCCACCTCCTCCTCCCCCCCTCCCCTTCTTCCCCTGGCTCTGCTTAAGGCAGCGCTGTCTCACCGGCGACGCTGTTTGTGTCAGGTGTTTCACCCCAGGCCAGCCTGCAGTCTTGGGTCCGAAGCTGGAGGCTAAACCCGGGGGGGCCGAACAAAACAAAACAAAAAAAATGGTCCATTACGTCGCCAACAATAATCCCCATGTGTGCGGTCACCTTCTTTACGCAAACTTGTAATGGAAACATTGCGTACTTCATCTACGATTTATCGTGGTCCGCCGCCGCGCGCAAACAATCGAAATAACGGGAATTTCCCAGATAATTCGGAATATTTGCACCTGCTCCCCACATGCTTGAGCTCAGTCAATGTCCGCCTTGACCTACGTTAAAACATGCAAAGAGAAGCGTATTCAAGACAATTGACGGGATTGGAATTCCGAGAATTAAACTTTTCAGGAAGAAATTCTGGCCGCAATTCAAGGTATTACGGTTGTTGTGGCGTCGTATCCGTGCCTGGAACGAGTCCTGGAGAAATGAGCTCCCTCGCCGCGTCGCTCAGTTCATTCGATGCCACCAACGCTGTAGCTCATTCTAGACGTTGCTCATCAGACATCGGTTGTGAACAAAACTTCCACTGAGGATTCACTGCGTTGTTTCTGGCAATGATCAATTTATCTCAAATACCTCCATCAAAGAGAACAATGCATTGCTCGAGTTCTCGTTCACCTGCTTCTCCGCCGTGTGAGGTGTGGTGCAAGAGAAATCGAGATAAGAAGATTCGTACAGCCCATGCCGTTGCACAATCATCTTCGCTGCTCCGTTATTCCATCCAACGCACCGTGACACTGTGAACTGAACACTGAATAAGAATGTGGAGGTTAGAATCACGAACACATCGCGGCACAATTTCGAGAATATGAATGTTGGTCTCTGCACTCTTGTAAATTGATACCCCTGAGATGGTGCCACCCGTTGGGGAGTCGGGCGATGCCAACAGGCAATGATATTATTTTGCATGTTCGTTTCGTGGGGGCTTGGTTGCATCTCTGGCCGTACGGTCCGGTTGGAACGATTTGGAAAGAACAATTCTGCTAAAACGCATGCGCGCGAAACTGACAACATAAACGAGAATCCTTTCTTAGTCATTGCTTGGGCATATTGGATTAGCTGGGCAAACGTGCAATCCGAACTTCTCCGTCGATTTCCTGATCCAGGCCACGAAATATTACGTCGCCTTACGCGGTTGCACATCACTGCGCAGGGGCAACCTCTGGTGGGATCATCTTGTTTACGAAATGCAAAAAAAAGAGGGCACCTGTGCAACGGCGGGCATGGACCGTCCCACCTGGACAGATCTAGCGCTCGGGTTACGACCGCCACAACTTGAAGAACACAACATATCATGTGGAGAATTCCAGCATAGATGGCAATATTACGCATCACGGCCACTGGAAACCGCAACACTTGGACAGCTACTACGAGATCTCGCGCCGGCTGGAGCCCGGCGCAACGCAATATCATGGGGGAAATCGCGGATCCATTCGTGCATGGGGCCATTTGCCGCCGTTTAGTTACTAGTCAATCCTACTACCAACGGGCTTACCATGGCAAACGACTTGCTACAATGTGTCGTGCGCCGTCGGTTGGGTATTGCATGTTCGTTTGATGGGCCAGACCCACATGGTCACAGTAGATTGGCGGATGGGCTTGGTGGAAGATTGCATACACGACACAAAGAAATGGTAGCAGTCTGGAGGCAGGTGTTCCAGCAAGCAGGAAGAAACGTCCCTGACAAAAATGTGGAACGACTGTTGGCCCGAGCAAATGTGCCGGTACCACCACACGACTTACGACGTTTAGACCTGGCGATCCCGGGGCTAAACATCGATCGAGGCTTACCGCTATTTTGTGAAGTAACTATATTGAGCCCCATTACCAGGGTTGGTCAACCGCGCGCAGGTACTAGCAACAAAGGCGGCACATTGCTGTCACGGGCTGAATGCGACAACAATGCGACGTACCGTGAAGTTCTTGAGACGGGTTTAGGTTCTTTGCTTTGCCTAGGGGCTGAAATTTTGGGAGATGGGGAGGACAAAGCGCCCGCCTTGTCCCCGACCTTGCCCGGGAGCGCTCCAGAGGCTATAACGCTAGGATCCAGAAGGGGATAAATTTGAGTCTGCAACACAGGTGGTGGGGACTTCTGGGGATAGGTCTGCAATCCGCCGTAGCACGAGCAGTGCTCCGCGAAGAAGCAGACCTTCCCACCGTACAGTTAGAGCCCACACCACCAGTTGCTGATCTCCCAATGGTGTAGAGTCCTCCTCCTCCTCCTCTTCCTCCTCCTCCTCCTCTCCTCGTCTTGCTCTGCCTAAGGCAACGCTGTCTCACCCGCGATGCTGATTGCCTCGGGAATTTCACCCCATGCCCGCCTGCAGTCTGGGGTTCGAAGCTGGAGGATGACAAGGGAAACCACAACAAATCTGCCGTTTTTTATTGAAATTAGATCCTCCCTATATTTTTTCCCTCGTCCTCGTTATCGCCGCCGTCGCCGTCATTGTCGCCGTTTTCGCATGACCTTGTTGTTCTCGCGACGAGGAGGACGAAACCATGCGAAGACCCTTACGGACGACACACGACCGACGACTAACCAGGATGACGACCCACAGCCGAAAAAGACTGGCGAACGACCAAACGGCTGAGAAAATGGGGAAACGAAACGAAAAACGAGACGACGGCCCATGAGCCGCGTAAACAAAGCAAACTCAATCAAAAAGCAAATCAAAGTCGGAGAACAACTGGACTACGACACATAAACCGAGAAAACAAGCAAACAATCCAAAATCCGATAACACGAGACTGCGACCCAAAAGCCGACAAAACGAGAAAATAATCCAGGGCCCAAGAAACCGAGAGCACGGCCCAAGGGCTGAGAAAAGAGAAAACGAGCGAAGGCCGCACAAAAAGAGAACGCAACCCCAAGGTTTAGAGAATAAGAACAAGGAGACAACAAACAACAACCCGAGATAACAAAACAACAACCCAGAAACCACGAACACGAAAAAGCAAGACAATGACGAAGGTCCGAGAAAACACGATAACGATTCAAAGGCCGAGAACACGAGAAAACAATGCAACACACCAATGTCCGAACAAACGAGACCACGACCCAAAGGCAGAGAACACGCGAATATCGGTCCTAGAAAACGAAGCTACGACCCAAAGGCAGCGACAATGTGAAAACGATAAACAGAATCAGGACCCGAAAACACAAGACTACGAACCAAAGGCCGAGAAAACGAAACACCGAGACAACAACCCAACGTCCGAGAAAAATAAACGACGACCCAAACGCCGAGAAACCAATGAACAACCACGCGAACCAGGGCCAACGAAAACGAGACTACGATCCAAGGAGATAGACAACGAACCAAGGTCAGAAACAACGAGTCCGCGACCCAAAAACACAGAAAAAACAACGAACAAACAATACAACGAACCATGGGCCGATAATGCCAAACCACGACCCAGGGGCAGAGGAAACGACAAAAATAAACTAAAACCCCAACAAACTGAGACCACGACTCAGGAACCGAGAAAACAAAACAATGAGAACACGATACGGGGTCCGAGAAAACGAGACCAACCAAGGGACAGAGATACTGCGAACACGATCATACAAACCAGGGTCCGAGAAAACTGGACCACGACCCAAGGGCCGAGAGAACAAGAAAACGAGAAAGCAAAACAGGGTGGCCTTGGTACGAGCACGCCAAAACTTGACTGGGATGTAGCGCGGTTCCCGACCTTCTGGCCAATGTAGCAAAACGTTTCGCAACAACCCAACTACCCACCGTCATCCAAGATGCTCCGCGTATCTGTTTTTCACCGCTGAAGAAACGAACCAATCGGATAACAAATGTTTCAGCTGGATAATAACTTCTGGCTAATTATTGGTTGCGAAGACGCTGGAACGATAATTTGGTATACTCTTGCGGGGTTCAATTTGGCCGTTTAAAAACGGTTTATGCAATGCCAGTGGTACCGATGCTAATGCAGTGGTGCCGATGCTGGAATCCATTACTTTTGCGTACGCGTCAGAAGCAAACCTAAACAGGGAGTGGGGGCAAGACCGCGCGGGGAGGCGCATGCAATTCTTCAAAGCGGCGGTGGGGAACAGAGAAATGCCTTCACACCGGACTTGTTGCGTTTAATTTTGTGCCGTGGCCGGGTCCGCGACATCCTGCCGGTGCGGAGATTGCAGCGCATTGGGACGATGCGTATGTGGTATGCGATTCAGAAAACGTGGCGAAATACTGCGGATGCGCCGCGTCGACGTGATCAGAAAGAAACTAACGATGTAGGGTGGTGCGCCGAACCTTCTTTCCTGCTGCATTAACAATGGGAGCATCAGCAGCGTGGCTACCGCCCACCCCCTGATGTGCACGACTCGCACCTTTGCGTAGAGCCTGTAAATGGCGGGCAAGAGGGTGATGGGCCTGAAGCCCCCTGTAGGCTTTCCCAGCAACGCGACGCGCACCAACATGACTCCCGTCGGCCATCGTGACCAGGTCTCCGCCCGCATCACGTAGATCACCAGCGCGAGCGCGTCGTCCGATTGTATAGAGGAAGCCCTCGGTGAGAGCCCATTAGCGCCAGTGCCAGTTCGCCAAGGGAATGGGGCGGCTGCTCTCCTGAGGTCCCCCACCCTAGGCATCTCGAAAATCTCGCGCGGGAGGCCGCGCAAGAAGTCGGCCGCGTCGCTGTCCTGATCGATCAGGTGGTCGACCTTGAGCCTCTGATCGTTGTCGCAAAGCGTGTCGTCGTCCTCGCCCGTCACCGAGCCCGTGTCTCCTTTGCTGTCTGCTATTCCCCCGCGCGGAGCGGTCGCGCGGGTGCCCCTGGCTCGGGGGCAGGGCCCCGAGGTGCTCGCGAAGCTGCCCCCCCTCGACCCGCCCTGTCCATCGCGCCGTCCCTCGAAGATGTCGAGCTCCACCCGCGCTACCTCTCCAACGGCGGCGCGCTTCTCCCACCTCGCGCCAGCAGCAACCCTTGGGCCAGGGCTCCCGGCGCTCGGGGGCCAGCGGGCAACCCGACCGCCTCCTCCCCGCTGTGCCCCCGGTGATCTGGCTCTCTCCCTTGAGGTGCTTCAGGTTGG
This sequence comes from Prorocentrum cordatum, assembly GCA_963575745.1. Lineage (NCBI taxonomy): Eukaryota > Dinophyceae > Prorocentrales > Prorocentraceae > Prorocentrum > Prorocentrum cordatum. The sequence continues at coordinate 636,174 of CAUYUJ010000336.1, read as the reverse complement.
GGCCCTGGCAGCAAAACGTGAGGCGACCGAGCCCTGCCCTAACGTAGGGGGGGGGGGGGGGGGGCAGGGATTTGCGTTCTGGGCGCGCCTGGTTCTCTCGCTCGAGGTGCTTCAGGCAGTGGCCCTGGCGGCAAAGCGTCGGGCGACCGAGCCCTGCCCCGGCGTGGAGGGGCAGGGACTTGCGTTCTATGATGATCTTAAAGCCACATGGCCAGGTACCCGACAGGCACGTGCATCCGCATCTGCATGCGGCGACATCGGCTGCTCCTCCAGCGCGACCCTGTCGCGGGTCCTTCCTGGGGCTGCGAGGGTGGAGAACGGGGTCTCCCGCCCGAGTCTCCTGGGCGACGCGCCCGCTTGGGGGCCGCGGCCTCCGCGGGACCAGTGAGTGCACCTGTCGACGCTGTACTCGACCCTGTCGAGCTCGTGGGCGCTGCGCCGAAGACCCCCCTCTCTGTGGCCATGGAGGTAGGAGGGGTGCCGCCCCATATTCCATTCCAATAAGCCATCTGCGCATCAACTGTAGCCTGGTGGAGCGACGTCTTGATGCCAAACCGGTCGGTCTTCTGTCGCGTTCCCCCCTTCGGCTCCGTCACGGCGAACAGAGGTGATCGGTCCGATGCCGGCGCGCCCCCAGTCCACGTTTGAAAAGCCTGAATGCGCTGCCTGGCTGCGACGCCGTTCAGGCGGGCCGCGTGCTGCTCGGGCAGGTCGGCGCGCGCCTGCGCGATCGGGCTTGGCACGGCGTCCGAGCACGCGAAGGCCTTGCGTGTCGCGACCCACGCCCAGCTGAGGGTCTTGCCATTGTCACTGTGGACGTCTCGGGCGTGGCCTGGCCTGAGGGCGCGCCCAGTCCTCGCCGATCTCGCCTGCGGCTGCTGGCAAGCCCCAGCTTGCCTGAGGAGGTCCTTGCTCGCCGCGGCGACGAGCGGGGATCTGCCCCAGCTGCGGGGCGGCCGCCTCGGGCTGGGCCCCCGATGGGCCGCCGGGCGTAGCGTGGGCCCTGGCCTCGCCCACGGTGGCGCTCTGGCTTGGTTTCCAAGTAAATGTGGCAGAGGTCCGCCCCTCTAAATCCAGCGTGTCTATTTGCGGACTGTCAATCCTTATCTGCGCCTCCGTGCCGCCTTCTGGCAAGCCGTGCTGGGCATCGTCCCGAACGCGATCCAGATGCCATCGATCAGCTGGCGGGCCCGCGAGCGGGTGGCCGCCCGCGACGGCAGGGCGCGCCCGCGGGAAAGCCTGGGGCGCCGCCCGCGTGGGCTGCTCGTGGCGCTTGGGCTGCGCCGCGAAGTCGAACCGAACTGGGCGACGAGGTCGCGGCGCCCATCTCTCGAGAATGCGGGGCCTCTCGCGCGCCTGCGCCAGGTCGGCGCATGCCATAGAATAGTCGATCATACTGTAGCGCCCCTGGGCACTCCTGCACGTGCCCTCGCACCGCTGTGGAGTGACGATGGCCGCCTGCATGATGTTCATGATCCCTATGGCGCGGGGTACCCCGGGGGCCGCGTTCCTGTCGCCACCGAACGAGAACGGCGCCGCGAAGTGCCTGAGGCAAGTGGCCAACCGCCTGAAACTGCCGTAGCTGATGGGCAAATAAAATAGTCCGTCGCGCCAACCGACTCCATGTACACTGGGCCGAAGAAGCCGCCTGCCCCGCGCGCGCATGCAAGGCCAGCGGCCAGGCTGGCGAGATACCAAAACTGTCTATCACCTGGCAGCCCGTGAGCTTAGTGACTGAGATGCACGCCTTCACGAGAACTGCTACTCCTGCTGGCGGCAGCTTAGGCCGGGGCCTTCTGCGCGTAGAAATGGTTGCCGCCCGCGTTGCGCAGCCCACTTCTGTGCACTGTCGAGGGCCTCGCCGTCTAGCTTCAGCTCCTGCGCGCGCGCTATCTGAGCTTCCCCCGCGCCTTCAAGCGAAAACTGCTGGAACGTAACGCGACTCATTGAAAGCAATCGCGCCCGAGCCGTGTCTGCGCGCGCCCCTGGGAGCGCGCCCTCTGCTAGGAATAATGCCCCCCCAGCCTCGGCGCTCTCAGTGTCCATGCCGGCTGCGGCTGTGGCTGCGCTGTTGGAGGCTGGTGCTGCCGTCTGCTGTGTTGCTGTGTGGTCAGCTGCTGGCGCTGGTGGGCGGGCAATTTCTCCTGTGCCCCAGCCCTTAGCACCCGCCGCTGACAGTCCGATGAGGGGCCCCAGCTGCTGGATGTTGGTCACCAGGGTCTGCAGGATCTGGCACCCGACGAACTCCAATCGACAGGCCTCCATCCAGGGACTGCTGCGCCGCCATGATGTTGTCCTGGGGCCCTTGAACTGCTGCCGACATGGTCTGAATATGGTTTGCGGGTGCTGCACTGGCCACGGCTGCCTTCGCCCTCGCCACCTCCGCGTTGAGCATCGAGATCGCCTTGCCGACGGTCTCATGCTTGGTCTTGGCCTCTGCCAACTGCTGTTCGAGATTGCTGATATGCTGCGCCAGCTTCTCTTGCCCCACCCTCTTTTATGTCAGCCTGTCGGACGCGCTGCGCAAAATGTCGTCGAGCTCCATGACCTCTCGCCCCCGCTGCCCGGCGGATCTCCTCCACGGCCATGCGCATGAGCTCGTGGGGGTCGTCGTAGTGGAGGCGACGAGGACTGCACCGCCCTCCTGCAGCGCCCGACCTCTGAGGGCAGGCCTGAACGGCGGCCTCGCCAGCCCCGTCACGTACAGGACGAGCGCTATGACCACGCGGGGTCTTCGACGGTGTCCTGTTCTGAAACCGCCTCCCGTCCTCGGCGCGCCCACATTTGAAGCAGGTCGTCCGCCTGGCGAAGTTGTTCTTGAAGCCGCGCGCCTTGGTGGCGAAACGTGCCCACGGTCCTGCAGGCGTTTCCTGCGGCTGGCGCCAGGGGGCTGCACCCGCGCCGCCGCCTGCATCGCCTCCAGCCACGGGCGACCTGTTCGCCATGTGCTCGCCGTGGTGCCGCCTGCGCAGCCGCCGCGAAACGTCGGAGGAAGAGGATGAGGAAGAGGATATCCAGAGTGAACCCAAGAGTCATCAACGATGTTAGCATGGACCTTCCCTCCAAGCTCCCTCGGTTCATATATTCACTGCGGGATATGCCTCGTTGGAAGACAACCGTTCGAAGACCCTGACGCATGCCAGAATATTGTTCTCGGGATTCCATCGCCCTGGATCAACTGGACTAATGCGTTTTGAAGATCCTGAATCGTGCCATAACGCCATTCTCGGGATCCAACGCTGTGAATCAACGTAGCTGTTGCGCCCTCAGGGCCCCAAATCCGTCCAAAACGCCCTCTCTGGTACGTTTATCCTGGAAATCCGTAAAATTCTTGCAAAGGAGCAACATGAATATGCGCGGTGTTGGGGTGGAAACCACATTTTGAAAAAGGAGCCGCTCTCAATTCTTGAAGCTCTTACATTTTTAAACGAATGTACGCGGCGCTAATGCGAGACCCACATTTTGAAAACGGCCCGCCCTCAACCCGTGAAATTCTAGCAAATTCTGAGAACGAATGTGCGCAGCGCGTTGAAGCGAAAACCATATTTTGAAAACGACCCGTCCTCCATCTGCGAAGCCGTTGCCAACTTTTCAGCTTCAGGGCCGTACATGGTGGAAAAGCCTCAGGCGAAACGCCCGGCCCGCCCTAAAAACTTGCTCTGGGGTGCGACAGGGAGAAACTATTCATAAGGAAAAAAGCCCCGTGCGGTGATTGACGCCTGCTGACTTGGGGAACTCCCATGTATTGTACGTTGTCGGGACTATTGTCGGAGATGCTGTGGTCGTCGGAAGTAGTACCGGGACTCCCCATCGTGGATATAAAACTTTCGTGGGTGCCATCGCCCCCTTACCACTCAACACCACCGTATTTCAAACATGCTGCAATTCTATTTGCAATCACATTGCATTCGTTTCCGTGAACCACGTACACATCCTGAAATTAGGTTTGGGAGCGGGTTTGCATCGTTGAGTCGAACTTTTTCATGCGTCTACCCGGATGTTTCTCCTGCGCATGTCACCCAGAGGAGATGCGGCAATGCAAAAGCTCAAGAAATATGTTGTTACTTCTGACCGTGGGGAATTCGATATTCTTCTGGTCTACCAACAAACGAACACTTTACGAAGAAAGGCGTCAGTAAAGTAATCGGCAATATAAGAGACATACTATTGATGATGATGCGACAAGGGAATCAACTCGCAGAAGCAGGGGAACTCAGCCTTCCCCCTTTCCTTGTCCTTCGCCTCCACCCAGAAGCAAACGATGTAAAACCGTCGGCTCCCTTGCGGGGCCATCAGGCTGCGATGATTAGGCGTGCAGCTCCCTGTGCCAATTGCAGTTTCCAGTTTCCACTGTTACAGTCCTGCTTTCGGCTCCCTTACTGTTAATTACTGCTGAACGCGCGAGGGCTGGTAACCGAAAAACGTCCTGGCTAGCGTCCCCGAATCGCGTCGTCTGAATTCCCGATGGGGGTCGTGGGACAAGTAAAAATACAAGATATTCGCGCGCCCGAGGCCATAATCCATAGTATATTACGCCATATTCGCGTCCCCGAGGCCATAAACTATCGTAACTTATACGATATTCGTGTCACCGAAGCCACGATCCCTCGTAAATTACTCAATGTTCGCGCCCCCGAAGCCATACACCCGTGTAAATTACACCGCGCTCGCGCCCCTGAAGCCATAAGCCCTTGTGCATTACAGAATATTCGCGCCCCCGAAACCAGAAACCCTAGAACATTAATCGATATTCGCGTCCCCAGGACCATAAACCGTCGTAAATTATGCGATGCTTGCGTCCCCGAGGCCACAAACCCTTGCAAATTAAACAATGTTCGCGTCCCCGAGGCCATACGCCTTTGTAAATTATACAATATTTGCGCCCCCAAGGCCATAGACCGTCGTACATTATGCAATCTTTGCGTACGCAATACTCGCGTCGCCGAAGCCATACACAATCGTAGATTACCTCATATTCGCGCCACCGAAGCCATAAACCCTCGTAAATTAATATTGGCCCTCGCGTGAAGTCCCAACACTGCTTCACGTTAGCGTCCAGACATTACAGCTCTGGCAAGTCCCGTTCTAAGAGAGGGGGGCCGGCGGCATGGGGGAGAAGCCCTTACGGATTAATCATCGTGCTGGCGCAACGCCGCCCCCGCAAAGCGGACAGAACAGGCGCACTGTTTGGCCTTGTGTCCACGCGGTCCGGCGCATGGCACGACTCGACTTGAAGAGGGACTCAACCACGCAAATCGGACATTGACATCTCCTGGGAATGCACTTGGCACCAATGCGGCTTTGATACAATTCTCGGGCCCGCAACGCGGACCAACAGACCCAGCAGAGCCATACCCAAATAAGCTCCAAGTCTTTCAACCACGGCCCGCCTTCGGAGCCGTTGTTGGAACCGTTGTCGACAGTGCTGGTAGCCGCCGTCGGAGCTGTTGTCGACAATGCTGAGGTTGAAGGATGGTCAGAGACGGGCCAACTGAGGCAACGGCAGGTGGCCATCGAGGGGCCTCCTCGTCGCCATGGCTGGACGCAGCTCGGGAAATTTGTGCATTTGGACACTTGGGGGAGTCCGCGGACCGATTTTGAGATCCTGCCATTCCAATGCGACCCCGCGATGGCTCCAAATTGACCCCAATAGACGACGGATGACGGCGAGAAGGGCGCCCGATACACCCCAAGGGCGGAAGTCTGAAGCGCGCGGAGAGAGTCTGAATCCAACGATCCTGGCACTACGTATTCAATATGTTTCTAAAGTGGAGGCTCGCCGCTGCGCGTGCATGCATTTTCATAGAGACATACCCTGCTCTATTCTACAACCATTGGGAACCTCCCATCGCGCCCAAACATCGTTCACGGATTCTAAACGCCCCGGATCAACGTGATTCATGCATTGCGTCTTGACAATATCTAAAACGTGTCAGAAATCAGTTTGAACGATTCCAACGATGCGAACCAACGTGGTTGCTATTTTCTGATAGCGTCAAATCATGCCAAAGACCCTGTCTGGGACTTAAAAATATGGATCCTTGAACTGCTGTAGCTTTGTCCGACGAACGTACGAGCCGACCTCCCTCCGCAAAACTATTGCAAATATTGGAGCACATCATCCCTTTTCTAACCCATCAACCCATCATCTGTTTCGGTTTTTGACAAAAATGGGCGCGATAACCAAATGTCAAAAATCAACCGTCCTCCATCCCTGAATTCGCTGCAACACTGTCAAACGAATATGAGGTAATGAAAAAAAACATATTTCTGAATACGGACTCTTAAGACGAATACGCGCGGCGCTATACCCAGACAGAACAATTTGTTGCGATTGTCACGTTTCAAAATCACAAGTAAGTCGTGCGCACGTCTCAAGTGAGACGAAGCAACGTGATAAGGAGGGAGCGAGGAATGAGGAGGAAGACGGGGAGGACGAGGACCCGAAAACATCCCGAGAGGGACTCGAGAAAGCATCCGGAGGGCGCCGGCCACTCAAGATCCACTTTTTACATCGACGGTACCCCGAATTTGTCCACGACGGCCCAAAAGAGGCCGCAAGCGAGCCCCCAAATATGCCCAAGAATCGGAGGCCGTGGTTGTCATCAGGTCTTTCTTCGCGCCTCTCCGCTGTCACAGGGTAGAGAACCAGGAACAGACCAGTAGGGAGGACGGTCGGCTTGCCGGACAACGTGCAAACTGGGAATGGGCAAACGAGAGAGGGCGGCAGCTGTGCCTCTCTGCATTGCTCTGATTTCCTAAGCTTCCGTGATCAGGACACCTTGCCCGGAGAGATCGTTTCTGGATGCGCTGGTGGGGATGCGTGAGGCGTCAAGAAGTCCATGCTTCTGTGAGTCATTTGGATGTCGCAGCATCTAAGAAACGTTTGGCCGCGGGGAGGGCAACCCGCTCGAAGGAGTACGGCAACTTCGTGTCGTGACGTCTTGTGCGTTGGTCTCTGAGACCGCGTGGACCCTTCTAATCCTTGAGTGGTCGCGGCCCCACCGCCGTCGCATTTGCCGCCGCCTTCGCCGTCGCCTCCGCCGCCGTCGGCAGTCTGTCTCCATCGTCGCCGGATGTCGGTGTCGTCGCCGCCGACGCCGCCCACCGACATCGTCGGCCGTCGCTGGGCAGTAGGTGGAGAACGCCAAGAGCCTGGGCCCATCGCTCGATGTCGGCAACTTCCAGGCCGGAGGCGCTCCAACTTGAACGCCCGCGCCAGGGCAGCCGCCGCGCCACCCGCGGCGCGGACCTGCTGCGGAGGGGGGCAAGGAACGCCTTTTGCAGAGCACGGCGAGCGCGGCCCTCCGCGGTCCTGCCTGCCCCCGCCGCCAGCCTCCGCGAGCCGCGGCGACGCAGCGCCAGCCTGCGGCGTGGCGGCCGGCAGCGAGGTCCGCACATGAGCGCGCTGCACGAGTACGCTGCACGAGCGCGCGGCGCCGCGCGCGCCCCGCGGCTGGCTGGACGCCGCCGCGGCAAACGAGGACCTCGGCCTCCGCTGCTGCTGTATGGGGAACCAGTGATGGCATAAACATAAAACCTCGGAGGTCTGCGCGGATTCCTCGGATCGGCGCTGGGGCCCCCCGGCGGCGCCTCTGGCGCCGCCCCTGGCGCGCTCCCCGCGCCAGGGAGGGGGCCCCGCGCCGATTCGAGAAATTCGCGCGGACCTCAAAAGTTTTATGCTTGTGTCATTGTTTGTTCCCCGACTGCTGCTGCCGCCAGCGCCGTCGCCAGTGGAGTTCCCCTCTCGCGTCGTTGCCCTCCGAGAGCGCGTGCAGACGTCGACCATCAGCCTGAAGATGTGTCCTCCTTCTTCTTCAATTTGCCGCCCTTCTTGTTTTTCTTTCTGGGGCCGTCGTCGCCATTCACTTGTCGCTGGGCCTTGCCTTCCCTCTTTGTATCCTTGACCCTTCCCTTCCGTAGAGATCGCACGGAACTGGAAGACGACGACCTTCTCTGCCTCTTTGCCGACCTCTTTTTCTGCTGGGCACTTTCCGGGCTGGAGTCCGCCTCCTTGGCCTTCCGCCTCTTGCCCTTGGCCGCCTCTGGGCTGGAGTCCTTCGCCTCCTTGGCCTTCCGCCTCTTGCCCTTGGCCGCCTCTGGGCTGGAGTCCTTCGCCTCCTTGGCCTTCTGCCCCTTGCCCTTGGCCGCCTTTGGGCTGGAGTCCTTCGCCTCCTTGGCCTTCCGCCTCTTGCCCTTGGCCGCCTCTGGGCTGGAGTCCGCCTCCTTGGCCTTCCGCCTCTTGCCTTGGCCGCCTCTGGGCTCTGGGCTGGAGTCCGCCTCCTTGGCCTTCCGCCTCTTGCCCTTGGCCGCCTCTGGGCTGGAGTCCTTCGCCTCCTTGGCCTTCTGCCCCTTGCCCTTGGCAGCCTCTGGGCTGGAGCTCGCCTCCTTGGCCTTCCGCCGCTTGCCCTTGGCAGCCTCTGGGCTGGAGCTCGCCTCCTTGGCCTTCCTCCTCTTAGTAGCCTTCACCTCCTCGGCCTCTGCCTCCGCCTTTCGCTGGCCACTCTCGCTGCAGCTGCTCCGCATGCCGCGTTTCACCTTGCTCCGCTGCCTGCTCTTGCCGCGACTCCTCCTGCGCTCCTTGGAGGCCTCCCCTTCGAAAGCCTCGTTTGCGCCCATGGCCTTACTGCGGTCGTCGCCAGCCTCTCGAAGGGAAATAAAAACCGCACAAATGTAATTCAACTTTCGGAGGTCCGCGCGGATTTCTTGGATCGGGTCCCAGGCGCCTCCAGCGCCGCCCTTGGCGCGCCAGGGATGGGGGGAGGGGGGTCCAGCGCCGATCCAAGAAACCCGCGCGGACCTCAGAAAGTTTAAGTCCATGCAATAAGAGGCCTCCCAGATGGGGTCGGATTAGATCGGGTCGGAGCATCGCGCCGCATAGTCGATGCATCACTGACGCATCGGCGATGCATGACGAGATCGGGCTCTACATCGAACCGCATCGCCGATGCATCGGCGATGCGGCGCGATCCTACGTCCCCATCTACAGTCGGGGTTGATTGAAGAGGACACGCGAGAGGACGCAAGACCCTTCCGAGGGCCACATTGCCATACGAATGTAAAGGCATAGGTCGCTATGATTTGGCATGGTCGACCGACTGATCACCCTCGACTGTACTCCGACCCTATCTGGGGGGCCTAGAATTTGTTCTTCCTTCAGCCTCGCCGCCTCGGCTGCCGCGGTCCTTGACGGCTTCCCCGCCTCGGAGCCCCGTCGTGCTCGGCGCCTCCCGCGCCGGCTTCCCGCCGCCCGAGCCCACGCGCTGGCCCTCGTCGCATTCCTCGCGGGCGGGCTGTGGGGCGCGTTGCAAAGGGCTTTTCTGCTCCAGACTGCTCCAAGATGGCCTCCAAGATGGTCAAGATGGCCAAAGATGGCCTCCAAGTTCGCCTAAGATGGTCCAAAGTGGCCTCGAAGACGGCCCAAGAGAGTCCAAGATGCCTCCAAGTACGCCCAAAAGCGTCCAAGGCAGCCCAAGACGGCCCAAGAGGCCTCCAAGAGGTCCTCCAGGAGGGCCCGAAGAGGCCAAAATAATTGGTTTTCCTTAGGTTTTTGAAGGATTTTGGCATTTGCTTCTTCTCGGCATTCCGACGGCTGAAGACAGCCCAAGAGGCCCCCAAGATCGCCCCAAGATCGCCCACGAGGGCTCCATGATGGCCCCATGACGGCCCAAGAGGCCCCAAGACGGCCCCAAGAGGGCCCCAACACGCGTCCGAGACGACCAAGAAGGCCTCCAAGACGGCTAAGATGGCCCAAAGATGCCTTCAAGACGGCCCAAGATGCACCCAAGACTGCCTAAGTTGGCCTCAAGATGGCCCAAGAGTCCCCTAAGAGGCCTCCAAGCCGACCCAAGAGGCCTCCAAGAGGTTCTCCAAGGGGACCCGAAGTGACCAACATCATTGATTTTCCTTAGGTTGAAGGGTTTTGGCATGTGCTTTTTTCTCGGCATTCCGACGGCCAGCCCAAGAGGCCCCCAAGATCGCCCACGAGGGCTCCAAGATGACCCCATGACGGCCCAAGAGGCCCCCAAGACGGCCCCAAGAGGGCCCCAACACGCCTCCGAGACGGCCAAGATGGCCTCCAAGACGGCTAAGATGGCCCCAAGATGCCTTCAAGATGGTCCAAGATGCACCCAAGACGGTCTAAGATAGCCTCAGGATGGCCCAAGACGGGCCAAGGGGCCCCTAAAGGCCTCCCAAACGGCCCAAGACGGCCGAAGAGGTCCCCAAGGTCGCCCCAAGATCGCCCAAGAGGCCTCCAAGATGGCCGCGTGACGGCCCAAAAGGCCCCCAAGATGGCGACCTCCAAGACGTCAAAGATACTCTCCAAGACGGCCCTGATGCGCCCCAAGAGAGCCCCAAATCGGTTCAGAGAGGCCCCCAAGACGGTTTCCGACGATATCAGACGGGTCGGGAAAGCCGTAAGACGGCCAGAGAGGCCCCCAAGAAGTCCCCAAAGGCCCCCAAGAAGCCCCCGAGAGGCCCAGGGAGGCTCCCAAGAGGCCTCCAAAAGGCTCCCAGGAAGCTCCGCATAGGCCTCCCAAAAGGCCTCGCAAGACGGTTCCCAAGAGGTCTCCATCCTCATCCTCATCCTCCTCCTCCTAATCATCATCATCCTCCCTCTCCTGATCCTCCTCCTATTGCTCCCCCACGCGTTCCCCTAAGGCTTTCCAAACCGACTCGGGGAACAACTGGCTCGATAGCTTGGCCAAGCTCTAGCCCAGCTGTCGGCCACATAGGCGCTTCCAAAGGGGCAGGGGGCGGCGGTGATTCGCCGTAGGCGTCTTCGATATAATATTGATCTGTGGCAGTCCTTGGCAATCCTTGCTGTCGTGGGATGGGTGCTCGTGAGCCTGCTTTGTGGCCGTCTTGGCGGTCGCGGGAAACCTCTCGGGGGCCTCGTGGAGGCAATTTTGAAGCCTCTTGGGGACCGTTTTGGAGCCTCCTGGGTCGTCTTGGGGGCGACACTTGTGCTTCCTTATCATGCAATCAAGCCTTCAATCCTCTACGCACCACTCAGCAAGCCTTCGCCGTGATACCCAGGTCCCTCTGGATCAGCCCGGACAACTGCTGTGTCCACTGTGAGGCTCCAAATCCCTCCCGTTCCCCCCCTGCTCTATCACATAAAACGCAATTGAAAGCACGGTCGCGGACGAAGAGGGGGAAAACGAGGAGAGAGCAGGGGAGAACCCTGGGGTCCACAGGATCTGATGTTCAGATCCTGCGTTTCCGAGCGGCTCAGATCAGATCCAAGAGGTCGGATCTGATCCACGAGGACAACATAGATCCAAACTACAAAATCTGTTCCGAACGATCAAATCTGATCCGCGCGACCAACAAGTGTGTAGTACGAGTCATATACATGTACTGTTTATTATCACATGCATATATATATATATTCTGTAGTGCACAACATGTACATCTGTGTATACATTAATACATAGTGTACGTGTGAAACAGTGTACGTATAGTATGTATACATATGGTATATTATGATCCATATATACATATATGTATATATTATTTATATTCTAGCTGTGTTACGAGAACATACAATTGTGCAACATATGTTAGATATTGCACTAACGTGTATGTGCGCTTTGCTGCGTAGCATTCGTACGATACCCATATGGTAGTTCTTACACGCCTGGAGGCCTCTTATGAGGTCGGTAAATTCCTTATTCAGCGTAAGCCTCACACTCCTAGCGACCTCCCCAGGTCGGCGAGCCCATTTTTATCACGTGCTTGGCGGCCGTCTGAAAGGGGTCGGCGGTATTTCTTTTGACAGATACCCCTCGGCAGCTCCACCGAAAGCCTCAGCAGCACAGGCCACATGCGTCAACGGCACCCATTTCGGCACATCCCTAAGGCAACTCCACCGATGACTCCAGTGGCACAAACCGCACGCGCAAACACCATTCATTTCGGAACACCCCTCACACGTACGGTTCCCCTGTTAGAAAACAAGAATTGATACGAATGTCGCCCCGTCCTCCCCCCCCCGCCTGTCCTCCTCCGTGTGTAGCCGTTTTGGCGCGATAGGTGCATTTCTTCGACGAAGTTGTGTATATATGAAGTTGTTTCACTCCATATCTCTTGCGTTGGCGTGCTGGTCACACGCTCTGCGCACGATGTCTTTGAGCGAAGACCAGGAGGCTGTCAAGCAAGGTTGTTTGGATGTCCTGGACAGCTCTTCGCTGATCGCCTACAGAGACCAGTTGTGCGGACCGCGGGACACGTCGATGATTACACGCTACCAAGACTGAATCCGATGCATACCTCATGGGATGGCCCAACAAGCGATGGCTAGAGCAGTGGCCGCTGCAGCTCGTGACAAGGAGAAGGATTGGAAACTCGGAGCAGAGATTGACGCATACAGCGGCAAGATGGCGCACAGAATGCGCGCGCTACGGCGCGACGTCGACCAAGCAATCATAAAACACAAGGCCGCACAATCGGATGCGCCACCAGGTTGGCTTGTGTTTTTCCGGGAGGACGCCCCGACAAGTGGTAACTCAGGAAGCTCAGCATGCCGCAACTACGAGTACAAGTTTGAGAAGGACGAGATGTTGGCCTACTGCTGCGAGATTTTATCTAGGGGCGGCCTCGGCGTCAGGCAACCGTCTTTGCCCCTAGTAAAAGACGACGCCGCAGATGATACAGATTGCGTGGTTGCGAAGTGGACAGACGGTGGGACATGGGAGATTCCATCCTTAACATACGCCGAGCTCAATCAACAAAGGCACCATGCAGCTCGAAAGGGAAGTAGATGTCGTGAGCTACACAGGTACGAGTACAAGGGCACTACGTGGAGGCTGCTGGAGCAGAACGAGGCCCATAAGGACAACGTCGTCAACATGTTGCGGATCAAGATGAGGGGAGAAGGGGCCAAGGACGAGGTCGCGCGCCTTCAACTTGTTATTACACACCACGGGCCATCAGCAAGGGAGGAAGCGACCGAGGCGATGAAGGGGTTCGTCGAGCAGATGGCCCGTGGAGAGATGAATAAATCAGAGGCGGAGCAAGCCAAGAATGTACGCTGTTGCCAAACGGCCATCGGGCGTGGAGGCTCAGAACATGGACGACGCCGCCGAGGAGGACACCGAACACGCTGAAGGGGGACGAGGAGGAGTAGGTTGAGGAGGCCGAGCCCGTGGACGAGTTCTCTGACAGCGATGACAGCGGTGACGGGAATGCTGCTAACCAACCAGCGGGTATGAAGCGACCCGCAGCGGCTTCGCCAGCGGGCCCAGCTGCCAAAGCAGCGAGAGCTACTTCAGCACCGACGGCTACGTCACCACCGAAGGCTACTTCAACACCGACGGCTAATTCAGCACCGACGGCTACTTCAACACCGAAGGCTACTTCAGCACCGAAGGCTACTTCGCCACCACCGAAGGCTACTTCACCAACACCGAAGTCTACTTCAGCACCGACGGCTACGTCGCCAGCGCCGCTTGCTGCGACAACGGAGGCGTTGGGAATGGAAAGGGTAATATCCTCCTCCTCCTCCTCCTCCTCCTCCTCCTCCTCCTCCCTCTTCTCCTCCTCCCCCTCCTCCTCCTGCTTCTCCTCCTCCCCTTCCTGCTCATCCTGCTCATCCACCTCCCCTCCCGCATTCTCCTCCTCATCCTCGCCGTGTTATCCTCACCTCCTGCCCCTCAGATCCCGCCAGAATATCGACGGCTTGTGTATTACCTATGCACTATCGGGGAAGACGCAGAGGTCGACGTCCTACTCTTCCTTCTCCTGATGTATCCTCACATCCTCATCCAGCTCCCTCGATATCGGTCGAACCGAAACCGCAGCACTTCGTCGACCACAGCTGCGACCCCCCCACGTACGACAGACATGGGTTCCTGGCGGCCCACGGCAAGTATCACATCGAAAACCTGCAGTTCGAAACCGAGGTCATCCTCAAACGTCTGCTGCTGCTGCCGCTCCTCCTCCTCCTCCTCATCCTCCTCCTCCTGCTCTTCATCATCCTAGTCTGCCTCCTCTGACTCCTCGCCTTTCTTCTCTTCCTCTCGGTCATTCGGCTGCGAATCGAGGACATGGAACCCGCTCCCATCGTCATGCCCGAGGTCGTGTCTGACAGACTGAGGCCAGAACAGTGCAGCTTGATGGACCCCAAAACTAAAGCGGTGTGTCGTGCCAGGATACAGCGGGCCAGGGTCGATTTCATCTGCCGCTGGAGGGAGAACAGCAACTTAACAGGACCGCCTGGTCCTACTCGCCCCCCTCCCATTTTCAAACCGATCTTAAACTGTTCCATTAAGGAAGTCTCCGAGTACATTAAGCTGAGGGCACAGCTCGACAAGAACCTCTCGTCGCACTAGGCCGCCAATCCTGCACCTCTCCCCCACCTGTCCCTCCTTTGCCCATCATCGCTCCCCTCGAAAGGCAGAGATGTCCGACATGGACTCGCCGCCAGATAACTTCCTGAACCAGCTCGATCTGAGGGACGCCGTCCGCTAGACTCGAGGCTGTTGCCAACCAAGTGGGGCCCCAGAAAAAAAAACAGAACACGACTGAACGTACGGGGCAGGGCCTCGGGGAGGCCCAAGTTGGGAGCCGATGGACTGGCAGGAAGAGGAGGCCCCGAGGAGGACGGAGGAGGGACGGACGAAGGAACGAGAGGGGAGGGAGAGGGACAGGAGGGAGAGGAGAGGGCGAGAGGAGAGAGAGAACGGGGAAGCGTGAGAGGACAAGTTTTTTTTCAGATAACATTCGAAGCACTCAGACACGAATCAAATCAAACCCAATCCTCAGCCAGTTTCTGGCCCAAGTCCTGGTGCCCGAGCGGCGCCCTGGCCCGAAGGACACAGACCTGCGCAGCGCGGGACCATGGCGTCTCAGGAGCCAGAGTCGTTGCCTGACAGCAACAGGGTCCAGTCGAGACTGTGCCCAGCTCCCCCGTCGAGACCCAGCCGCTCGGAGCCGAGGCCGACAGCGAGCAGCCCGCCGAGCCCTTGGCCCTCATGCCGCCCTGTGAGGGCAACGGCGGCACCGAGCCCGAGGACGATAGCTCCGACACCCAGCCAGCTACTCAGACTGAGATCGATGCAACGATGGCTGAGGCATCGATGGACCAAGCGTTCACCAGCCAGGTCCTGGAGGATCCGTATGCCGACATGGTGGAGGTCAGCTCCGATGATGGCGAGGGGCAGGACTACCTCCACCAGCTCAGCATGAAGATTGAGGAGCAAGAGGTGGAGGACGCCGACGGGCTGCTAGACGCCTGCGCCGAGGATAGCGAGGACGTGGATCTGGATTTCGCCAAGAGGGTGACGGAGGTCAGCATGAAGATGTATGCGATGAAGGAGACGGAGGTCGAGGCCTCGACAGCCGTGCCATCGACAGCTGCGTCATCTTGGGTAGGCGCGGATGGTGACGTTGGTCGAGCACGCGACTTGGAGGCCATGCTTGCGGATGAGGCCAACAACCTGATGAGCGCAGGTCGCGACCGTCCAGAGAGTATGGACAAGCTCATGGCCGACCCCCACAAGGCCACCAGCAATGATAGCTAGTTGTCGGATATGGATGTCTTGAACTTGAATGAGCCGAGGGCGAAATTTTTCAAGCAGATGATGGCGCAGGATTGGAAGTTCGATGCTCGGGGTGCCGCTGGCAATCCAGCGGGCAACCAGTGGGACATATTCATCAACGGCAAGAACGAGGAGAGCATCCAAGAGAAAAAGAACTACAAAGCACTTGGCCGCAACCCCGATGCGCAGCGCGACTTCCGCGCGAGGTGGATGAAGAAGCAGTTCACGGAGTGGAAGCAGGAGAAGGTCAAGATGGAGCGCTTGTCGAGGAGGACCTTCTCTGACGAGCGCTACTACGTGCTGAACCGCATCATCACGGCGGAGGGCGGGGGCAAGAGAGGAGAACAAAACGCGATCAACTACACGTTGAAATGCGTTGCGATGGGGCCGCCGTTCTACAAGTGGTGCACGTGGCGCAAGGACTGGCGGTACCTTTACAGGATCGACGACATCGAGGAATCGTACGAGGAGCGCTGGCAGATGACGAAGACGGCCAACAACTCGGGCAACACCGATATCAAGAACACGGACTCCTGGCTGAGCATCGGCACGAGGGCTGCAACGTTGCAGAATACGGCGGCTCCTGCGCCGCCTGCACCGCCTGCAGAGGCGCAGGTGGAGCCCGAGGAGAAGCCCGAGGTGACGGCAGAGGAGAAGGCAGAGGAGACGGCAGAGCGGAAAGCCGAGGATGAGACGCAGCCATAGCCTCCCACAGAGCCTGAGGGTCGCAGGAGGAGGCGCAAGGGTCCTGAGCAGCCAGCTGCAGAGCCTCCAACTCCAGAAGAGCCACCCAAGAAGAGGAAGGCGAACTCTCTGATCAGCGATGCCAAGGCTGCCAAGCTCTCCTACATCATGGCCATCACCGCAACAGAGGCGTTGATCTCCGACGTGAAAGGTACCGACGAAAGCTGGACCGTGTTCGACACGCCAGGCCTCATCGGCAAGGTGTTGAAAGCCAGGGAGAATCTCGACAAGGAGCTGAAGAGCAATGCGAACTTCTCGAAGTTCATCAGCGGCGACGTCGCGGAGATGCTCCAGAAGATCAAGGCGAAGAAGGACGAGGATGCCGTCTCGCAGTTCGAGCGCTGGCTGCAGAACTTCAGCGAGAAGGTGAACCCTGGAAGCAACAAGCTCGTGAAGGCGACGCGTATGATTGTGTCAATGCACGACACGTGGGTCACCGAGAGCGCGAAGCTCGCGAACAAGTCAGATGGCCAGAAGCGCATGCGGAGCTCGTCTGCGGCCTGATCGTCCTCGCGACGATCGTGCACTCCGTGGGCCTCGGCGTCACGGAGATGGGCAGCACGCGGGGTGCTGCGTACGGGAGGCGCAACTAGGAGGAGGAGGAGGAGGAGGAGGAGGAGGAAGGAAGAGGATGAGGAGGATGAGGATGAGGAGGATGAGGATGAGGAAATGAGGATGAGAATGATGAGATGATGATGATGATGATGATGATGATGATGATGATGATGATGATGGATGATGATGAGGAGGAGGAGGAGGAGGAGGAGGAGGAGGAGGAGAGAGGAGGGGGAAAGATGGAAACAGGAGGAGGAAGATGAGGAGGGAAAGGAGAGAGGAGGAGGAGGAGGAGGTGGAGGAGGAGGAGGAGCTCGGAAACGTCTCAGGACCCCAGGGCTCGAGGGAAGGACGGACCCTGAGGACCAGGAGGAAGAGGTGGGGGGAGGCCTCCAGCCCCTGGTCAGGCATGCGGGCGTGTGGGGAGCACGCCGAGAGCATGCTGAGCGCTGCTGGCAGGCCCTGATCCCTCAACCGACACCTCAACCGACGGAAAAACCTGGACTCACCCTTCCTGGGACGGAAAAACTCTGACTGGGACGGAAAAACCTTGACTGGGACGGAAAAACCTGGACTGGGACGGAAAAACCTTGACTGGGACGGAAAAACCTGGACTGGGACGGAAAAACCTGGACTGGGACGGAAAAACCTGGAATCACCCTTCCTGTGACGGAAAAAGCTGGACTCAACGGGTCTCAACGCGACGCGTTGAGACCCGGTGATTCGCGTTGAGTGGGCCCTGGGACCCTGTGTTTTTACAGGGATGGTGAGACTCAACGCGTCTCAACGCGACGCGTTGAGACCCGGTGAGGTCCGTTGAGTCGGGGCTGGCCCGAGATTGACTGATCAGAACCGCTGGGGGCCGTGACCAACCAAATTTTCCTACACTGATCGGGCGGATCAGGCCGTTATCTCGGCAATCTCTGTTGACCTACCAAATCCCTGCCTGCTCCCTCACCTGATCCTCCTCCGAACCGCTTCGGACTGCCCTTCTCCCTGCCTGCCTGCTCCCTCTCTGATCCCTGCCTGCCTGCTCCCTGCCAGCTCCCTCCTCCCTGCCTACCTCCTCCTCCTCCATGCCTGCTCCCTCCTACCTCCTCCTCCTCCTCCTCCATACCTCCTTCCTCTCTGCCTCCCCCTGCCCACCTCCTCCTCCCCCTACCTCCTCCTCCTCCCTGCCTACCTCCTCTTCCTCCTCCCAGCCATCTCCTCCCTACCTGATCCTCATCGTCCCTTCACCCCCTGTCCTACAGGGATTGGGTACTGCCAGCCTCGGGATCATGCAGAATTGCGGCTGTGAGTGCCGATTGATCGTGCTTCGCGAATCGGCGCGTCTGGACAGGCTCATGGACGCCCCGCCTCACCCTCCCCATCGCCATATACTCCATGACCCCTCGGGCCGACTCGAGACCGCAGGCGGGATGCCTCGCGGTAAGTCGATTGGCTCGGGGGGGCGGGAGGATACGGCGTTAGGGGTCCTGGGGTCTCTTTGGGGGTCCTGGGGTCTCTTTGGGATTGTGTTGTTTGGGGATCTGTTGGGGATCGGAGACATGGGGTCTTGGGGATCTTGGGGTCCTGGCGATTCGGATTGGGGAAGTCTTGGGGCCCTGGGGTTCGAGGTTCTTGGGAGATGTGCAGTCCTTAAGGTTGTGGGGTCTTAAAGTCTTGGTGGTCTTGGTGTGGGAGTCTTACGGTCTTGGCGAGCTTAGGCTGTTGGGGTCTTGGGGCATGTCTAGGAGGGCTGTCTTCGGTGGGGGAAGGGGGGGAGGGCAAATCCAAAGGGTTCTGAGGTTGCCTCTTAAGTATCTCAGCCCCCTGAACGATCCACCCTAGAAACCTTGAGGACTAGCATGGGGGGCCCTTGAGAGAATGAGAGAGAAGACGGAACCCCACTGACATTTTCCGCAAGCATTTCGCCTCAGGTTTATGCGCCATGATGCCCACACCTGCCCATGGCCAAAGTTTCAAACGACGGCGCCGTTTCATTGATCTTGAATCTTACGTACCTGCGTACGAAAAACAAGACTACAATGATATGATGCATGATCTTCGGATTGCTGGTTGGAATTTGTTGCACCATCTGAAGTCATTATACGCCGTGGGGAAGATCCCAGCTCGAGACTTTGCAATCGCGTGTCATCACGCTGATGCGGCGAGTTGCGTGGGAGGAGAGTTTGCAAAATACGCCTTGCCACCAGACCTCCAAAGCGGAAAATACCAGACAAAGCTTGACTCAGCTTTTTCGGACACACGTTTGTATGATATGATCAACGTTCCTTCGGCACCTCCGCAAAAGGGTTTAGAGTTGAGTGTTGATCTTCAGGTCCTCCTTGTATTCGAGAGCCTGGCAGATGAGGTTGCATCACCGCCTGGGCTTTTAGATAAAGCTGCGGCGATGGAATGGCCAGAGTGCTATCACCGCCACCCTGTGTTTAAGGAGTGCGAGAGGAGCGAGCGCCGCGCGCCGATCCCTCTGGCACTGTACACGGACGGTGTCAGATACCAGAGTCCATTGGCAAGCAACGTCGACTCTATGACGGGGTTTTGGGTAGTAAACGTCGCAACTGGAAAACGACACCTCGGGGCGATTTGGCGCCACAGTCAGTCTTGCAGGTGCGGTTGCAGGGGCTGGCATTCGATGTGGGCGATATTGAGATATCTACACTATTGTTTCAAAGCTCTTGCCAATGGACGACGGCCTCTGCATGATGTGAATGGCAATGCGTGACCAGCCAATCATACCATGAAAACTGCATTGAACGATTTCGGTGAGGATTTAGCCTTCAACGCCCAAGTGTGTTGGCTTAATGGGGGATTGGTCGGACGTAGGGTCCACGCACGCGTTGCCCAGCGTCAATTCTAAAAACAATCCTTGCCCCGTCTGTTGCTGCACGAAGCATAGCATGCATGATGGGTATGCCGAAATGGGCTTGAACGAGATCCCTTGGGAACCCGTGTTAGAAGGGGACTATGAAGATTTGTGCAAGGTGTGTGAATTCACTTTGGATGTGGATGACGACGCAACCCTACAAAAACGTGTCAACAAGATATCGCTCAACACAGGCAAACCGGGATATGGCCCAACGCTGCACAGTGATCTCGAGTTCGATCACCTATCCTTGAAAACAGGAGACGTGCTAACGCAGTCGGACACGCTCCAAAATCCACAGCAAGTGTTCCATGCAAAGCCACATTTCAAAGCTGTGATGTGGAGATTTCAGAAGGACGAGACAAATAAGAGGTGTGGCCCTGTAGTTCATAGAAATTCATTGTTTTCAGGTTTAGGTATTGATCCTGCAACAGGCTGCGCAGTAGATACAATGCACACGCTTTGCGGTGGGCCAATTATGAGAATTGCGAGCACGATTCTCTGGAGGATAATGATATCGAACCCCTGGAATCTCCATGTGACCAAAGAAGCGAGACTCGACATGGGATGCAAGCACATGAGGGACATGTTGATGGAGTTGCAAGTCAAAGCTGAAATTCCTTGGGGGGATAGAATTGGGGACCTTACTCTATCTACATTGGGTGGGGAGCCTGTGGAGTCGGAGCACAACGACGACGGGGTTTTCACTGGTGGCACAATGAGGGTGAATGCTTCAGTTTGCTATTTATTTGGCCGATCAAGACAAGTTTCGCAACATCCCATACCACAAACACGTGTTGGCAGATGCCATGCCTGTCTGGGATTTCTACACTGCGCTGAAGGATGAGCCAATCGCCGTGCCACGCCCTAGCATTCAAAAACTGTTCGACCTGATGCAATCCTGTCTGCTACGGTGTGGACGCGCCCACGTGCACTTCGTTCCTGAGTTTCATTTCAGCGCCCACCTTGCGGAGAGGAGCGGGGCTTCGCACACCCGACCGACTGAGGGCACGAGGACGAGGTAGAGAGGAGGAGGAGGCAGGACGAGGAGGCGAGGGGCTACTAGCCCTCCTCCTCCTCATCCTCCTCCTCGTCTCCTCCTCCTCCTCCGCCTCCTCCTCCGCCTCCTCCTCCTCCTCTCCTTTCCTCTCCCTGTCCTCCTCTTCCTCGGATGCTCCTGCTCCTCGTCCTCGTGCCCGTCGTCGGTCGGTTGCCCGAGAAATTCCCACAGGATCCAATGGCACGGAAATCCAACTTGGTATGCTGTGTGGAAAGATGAGGCACTTAATTTGATATTCAGAACCGTTGCGGAGCACGTGCATGCCAACAAGTTCGCGCATCGAGTGTTTAAGTCGTTTCACATCATCGCCGATCTCGGATTGGACTCTCGGATTTACACGCCGAAGCGTCTTTGACCTTGAGTAAGAGAAGATGCATCACCCTTCATCCACCTGACCCGCTCTCTCTCTCTCTCGCTCTTGCTATCCCTCTCTCTCTCTCTCTGTCTTTCTCTCCCTTTGTTGGGAGCCAGCTCTGACAAAGAATTCGAGCCGAATCCATTCGTGGCGGAGAAGAAGGAGGGGGAGGGGGAGGAGGAGGGGGAGGGGGACGAGGAGGAGGAGGAGGAGGACGAGGGTGAGGGGGAGAAGCGGGAGGAGGAGGAGGAGGAGGAAGAGGAGGAAGATGGGGGAGGAGTCCCAACCGTGGCGACCAAGTGCATCTGGTTTTCCCCTGCGGGTGGGTGTGACCTAGCGCGGCTCGGACGGCATAGAGACAATAAGTATACTGACTGATGCATCGGGAGCTTGCGCATGCTATGCGAATGAATCTGCATGGCCGGCTATCCTAGGTTCTGGAACGCTGTGCGATGCTACGTTGGATGCAACAAGCAACGCTATGCAATGCTACGTTGGACGTAACAAAACAGGCTGCGCAACGCTATGCTATGCTGGGCGTGGCAATACGATGCAATGCTACGCAATGCTATGCAACACTTGGCAACCACCCTGGGCACAACAATTCCGTAGGCAGTTCGTGCTCGAGCCATTTGGGCGGTGTTCAACTCCCTCGATTTTCAACTCCAACATACACCACCTGATGGCCAAACAAAGAATCTGAAATGGCAGCCGACCAAAGTTCCCGTGTACATCACCAAATCGAACCCCATCGTGAAGAGGCGCTTCCGTTCATTGCTCAAACTGGTGCGCTTGTTGAGGATGAAGAATTTCAGGCAAGGGGTAAGGCTCCGTGTGCTAAAGAAGCGGGTGTCTTCGATCGTGAGCCTTGCGCAAGCAACCTATGATTGTGATGAATGCCGTAAGGATCGAGACACCGATCTCGTTGAACAAATGCGGCACGATATTCCAACCGACTCTGAAAGGGGTGATTGAACTTCCTCGCGGGTGATACGCAGTTCGCTCCTGGCCGATCGGTGCAAGACGATTCGCTGCGAGTGCACGTGTCGCATCTGTCAGATCGATGGTTGCGGAGACGGCATCATCATCAACACCATCAACATCGTCATACTCACCATGGCCATGTCAGACACACCGTTTGAGCAAGATAATGCTTGAGGTCAACGTCCGTCGCACCCTTCAGAGAAGGAACCCAACCCTTTTGGAATATCCGAGGGATGCGAAGACCGATGAGCTCCAGCATTCACGAGCTCAAACAGACACTGTCTGAATCCGACCTGTTGCGATCTCCGAAAGACTATTGGATCGGTGAGCTCCAGCACACACGTGCTCACACGCTGTCTTAGAATACTTTCCCTCTGGATGCCAGCGGTCCCGATATCTCGCCCAAAACTCAAAACTCAAATGAGAAGGGGACCAAGGAAAGTAGAAGGGAAAGGGGAGAAGAAAGGTGACAACCATAAGACATAGGATGGTAATACGACAAACATAAAACCACATATGATGCTAAGGGTGAATAAAACAACGGGAAACAAGGAAACGAATAAGGACAAACACAATGCAAGAGAAGACGTATAAACGACAAAAGGGAGGAGGAAAATGAGGGTGCGGAAAACGAACAATACATAAGCGAGGGGGACAACGAGGAGGAGGATAAGCCGTATTGGGCCCCTTGGCTGTCCCGCCGTGTCAAGCAATCCTGCCAAGACAAACATTCATGCCGTATTGCCTGTGTTGAGACCGCCGTCTTGGAAACCGTCTTGTCCGTCTTACGCTGGATGTCTTGGAGGCTGCCTTGGTCGCCTTAAAACGGGGCCATCTTGTTTGGGCCGCTTCCGATCTAGATAACCACTGTATTCCGATGGCTTCCGCCGTTCCGCGGATACTGTTTTCCGATGGCTTCCGCCGCTCCGCTGATTCTGGTGCTCGGCTTGCGCCATCCCGCCAGCCTTCTGAAGTAAGCGCCTATGGACCAGGAGCGACATGGCACAGCACAGCACAGCACAACACAGCACACAACACACACACACACACACCACAACGCAACACACACACACACACGTTCAGGGGTCGCGCGCGCGCGCGCCTGAGATCTGTATCGCCCACAATACAACTAAGTGAACGCGTCCGTCGGCCTCCTTAATAAACCACAGAAGTTTTGAATTCAGTTTTTGGAATTACGTAGCGATTTCTATTGGACAGTACAGAACTCAGACGCGCGCGCGCGTCGCAGTTCCGTATTGCCCACTACAAATAAATCGATGCGTCCGTCGGCCTCCTTACAGAGCCACAGGATTCTTGAATTCAGTTTTTGGAATTACATGTAGATTTTCTGTTTTGTGGACCATGCAGAACTCAAACACAGAACTCGGACGCGCGCGCGTATCCATTACATATACATCTAAATCGATTTATATATGCAAATATATACGTATATATAAATATATATATATATGCACATATGTATATATATATATATATGTATATATATAGGTGTGTATATATACACGTTATGCATACACACATCTTTACATACATATACATTTACATACTCATACGCACACATATATATATATATAGCTATACACGCACAACTATATATGTATATTGACATAACGCGTATACATACACACTTTTATATACTTATATATGATGTATTACTATGCTTATATAAGTTACACAACATTTTGTATTGCACACGGATCTGATCCGACATAGCGGGTCAGATCCAAAGGGTCGGATCTGATCCACCTCGGGCCAGAAGCCCGAATCTGATCCAACGCAGTGGATCTGCTCCACCGGCCCTGGATCTGATTTTTAGATCCTGTGGACCCCAGGGAACCAGGAGACGGCAGGCCATTGCGCAGCCAGGCCGGACGAGGCCGTGCGCAACACTGTATAGATGTGCGCAAGAACTGGAACACCGTGGCCGAACTGCCAACCGCAATCTCCATGGATTCAAAACCTGCCAACGATGCGACCCGCAGTAGTCAAGTGGTCTTTGGCCCACGCAAGCGGGCGCGCAAGAGCCTGCCGGTCGGAGGCCCGAGCTCTCTTGGGGGGCGCCGCCGGCCTTGATGGCCTCGTCCACGGTCTCCAGGGCGCTGCGGACGCGGGCCCACCCGACGTGCCTGCGGCGCGCCGCGCGGAAGAGGGAACATGGGAGGAGATGTGAAAAGGGCGCATCCATGTCTCCCCTCCCTCCTCCCCTCCTTCCTGCCTCCATGCCTCCTGCTCTTCCTGAGCCCCCGTTCTTCTTATGTTCCAAATCTATGTGTCCCTCCCTCCTTTCTTTTCCCCGCCCCCGCGCCCCGCGAACGCGGGGCGAACCGAGTTGAGCTGGACGCGCAGGCCCAGTTCCCAACGACACGCTGAGAACGGATAGTTGGCCCCCTGAGGGCACTATGTGACACCTAAAACTACTGAGAATTGCTGGCCGCTGCACTCTAGCTGCTGGGCGGGCGATTGTGCGACGATTTTTTCGCCTACGGCACACAAGTGCTGCGGTGCGGAATTCTGCCCAGACAAGGAGAAGGGAGGATGGAGGGACGCAGGGGGGAAAACGCAGGAGGAGGAACCATGGACACAGAAAGGGGAGATAATGGGAAAGAGGGGGAGGAGGAGAAAGGGGAGGAGGAGGGAAAGGAGGACGAGGAGGAGGAGGAAGAGGAGGAGGATGAGGAGGAAGAAGAGGAGGGAGAAGAGGAGGGGGAGGAGGAGGAGGAGGAGGAGGAGGAGGAGGAGGAAGAGGAGGAGAGGAGCAGGAGGAGAGGGAGGACATGGGAAAAACAAAAACATGTAAAAGGTGCAAGGGTGAACAAGGCGCGAGTAAGGTGGGCAATCACATATGGCAGCGGAAAGGGGGACCATTGCAGCAGGCAGAAGTGAAAAAGGACCGGGGGGCTACGTTTCGAGTCTGGTGCTCAAGCCCTTTCCGTCGTGCACTCGGGGAAGCAATGCAAAAGGGGGCTCTACTAACCGGCCCGTCACACAACAGGTGCCTAGCCGTAAGAGGGCAGGTTCACCTGATTTCGGCAGGTCCCTGGGTTGGCGGACTTCACTACATTCCAACGGTGCATTGACCCCCCGCGCCGCCAACCTCAAAAATGTTTCACGGCGCCAGTGGCAAGAATAGAAATACTCCCGCCAGAGCCCGTGAGACTAGCCGAGACAAGCTAATCGATCCCGACCTGAAAAATGCAAGGCTATTTGAATGAGAACTCTGCCGAGCAACCGCAAACTGCCCGGACACAGTCCGGGCAAACCCGTTCATCAGAGTGCCTGCGCATCGGTCTCGCCCGTTAGATGTTGCATATCCGCTTTTTCCGGCTCCGTGGGGCCTCGTGTCACAATCACGACGCTCATCTCCTTGCTTCCGCGTGAGTGAGCTATGGGCTGAGCTCGGAGCGGGCTCCTTCAGCTTCTAGTCGCCGAACTTGACCGTGGCGTGGTCATGGCTTATCTGGCCGTGCATCACGCTGAAGGTTGGCTCTCCGCCCGTGCTGCCCCTGGTCATGGGGTCGGCCCGCGTGTCCCGGGTGTCGCGCCAGTGCAAGTCGTCGACCTGCTTGGTGCGCAGCTGGTCGGCTAGCCACCGCGGGCGGCCAGCCGTGCTGTCCTCGGACGGCGGCCGGGCCGGGTTATGGGCAGGGCGCTCGAGACAGACGCGCCGTCCATGACGAGGTCAGCAGGGGCCGCGCACCCCCTACCCCCCTCAGCCTTTGATCTCCTCGGCAGAGGCCGGGCCGCCGCCGTCTCGCAGCGCGAGGAGGTGCACCTACAGGCCGTCTGCTGCGCCGCATGCTGCGAGCAGCTCGGAACCGAGTGGGGATCTGCGCGCAAACTGGTGCGATCGGCTCACTGCCCCAGCAGGTGGCCGAACTGTTTGCAGGTGCCGCGGCACTTGCCGAGACGCATGTACACGGCTCCTCTGGTGCCGTACCCTGACTCCTTCTCCCTTGTGAATGGCCCGTCGCTATGCGCGCTGAGTCGCCTGGCGCGCTCCATCGCTGGACGTGCGATGCGTGCCTTGATCTTCTGCGCGGCCAGAACGGTGGCTTTCTCTTTCGCTCGCTTTTTTTGCTCGCTCGCTGTATTTTCGATCGTTTCATTTTTTGTCCGCTGTTTTTTCCATTCGAATTTTCTTTCGTTCAGATTTGTTTTCGCGCGTTTCCCCCTTGCTTTTTTCGCGCGAACTGTTTTTCGCTTGGTTTCGGTTAGCTCGTTTTTGCTTGCGTGGCTTCGATTCGCTCGGTTTCGCCTCTTGGTTTTCACTCTGGTTGCGCTGGTGCTTTTCAAAAGGCTGCTTCCCGCGCGGGCGTCTGCTCGAGGGAGTTGCCACTGGGCGATGTCAGAGCCGAGCGAGTTGGAACCCGAGCGAATTTAAACCCGAGCGAAATTAAACTCGAGAATATGTAAACCAGAGCAAGTGTAAACTCGAGCAATTTTCAATCCGAGCGACTGCAATCGCCAGTGAGTTCGGAACCGAGCGAGCTCCAACTTTGGCGAATTTAAACACGCGTGAATGTAAATCATGTCTATGATTCGTTTCTTCGATGTTTCTCACGCGCCCTCCCCCGACGGAACCGCTTTCCGGATTCTTTCTTATTTCTCGTTCGTTGCGTGCATCATCCCCGCTCGCGCGCTTTTCTCCGCGCCCCTCAAAACGCTTCCCCTTGCGCGTGTCCTCGTCTCTGCTTCATCCGGACACCCCGGTCCGGAACCGATGTGCGCCCGCGCTGACTGCCATCGCCGCCAACAGCGCCATCGCCTTCTCTGTCCATTCCAATTCCCACTTCCATCACCGTCATCATCGTCGTCATCAAGCGCATGCAATCCCGCGCGCCCTCCACCAGATCCCTTGCTCCATTCCGCACACACACACAGACAGACACACACACACACAAACACACAGACACACAGACACACAGACACAGAGACACACTGACACACAGACAGACAGACACACAGACAGACACAGACACAGACACAGACAGAGACAGAGACAGAGACAGAGACAGAGACGGATACGGAGACAGAGACAGAGACAGACAGACACACACACAGACACACAGACAGACAGACAGACAGCCAGACACACAGACACACATACACAACACAGACACAACACAGACACAACACAGACACACACACAGGCACCACACAGGCACCACACAGGCACCACACAGACACCACACAGACACCACACAGACACCACACAGACACACAGACACACAGACACAAACACACACAGACACACACGCACACACGACGGACACGGCGGGCACTCGGGCCAGGGCTCACCCCCGCCAGGGCAGTGGAACTGCGGCGGCTGAGTGAGGAGATGCCTCACCACTGTTTCCA
This sequence comes from Prorocentrum cordatum, assembly GCA_963575745.1. Classification (NCBI taxonomy): domain Eukaryota; class Dinophyceae; order Prorocentrales; family Prorocentraceae; genus Prorocentrum; species Prorocentrum cordatum. The sequence continues at coordinate 608,683 of CAUYUJ010000336.1, read as the reverse complement.
AGAAGGCCACAAACACTGCCCTTGTGCTGGCAGCCTGGCCGGGATCCATCCCGCGAGAAACTTGAGAGTAAGCAGCTGCAGAGAAACGCCAAGTAACAAACGACCTGGGACGATTCCAAGCAAACCTGTGCACGCACATCAATGATGGTGGTGGTGATGCTGATGGTGATGATGAGAACGAGGCGAATAACACATCTGATGACGACGACGATGAGTGAGGACAATGCGGAGGCGAAGAGAGGAGGCAAAGGAAGAAGCAGGACGAGGTGCAGGTGGAAAGAGAGGGGGGCGGGCGGAGCAGGGGCCAGGACGGGGAGGACGGCGAGGACGAGGCGGAAAGAAGAGGCGGCAGAGGAGGTAGGACGGAGACGAGGAGGAGGAGGAGGAGGAGGAGGAGGAGGCGGTGAGGGGGTCCAAACGCTGCATCCGCCGATTGAAGTCCGCCCAATCGAACAGGCGGCGAGGGGCATGGAGCAGGCGGCGGAGGGGGCGGGACGAGGAGCAGCTGGACGACGAGGACTAGGACAACGGCGATAACGAGGACGACGTTAGCGGTGCCCGGCCGCGGCGGCGGCAGCCCAGTCTGCGGGGCGGGCGTGCCAGGCACCCATCTCGTGCGGGTGCGGGCGGCCCCTCGCGCGGGCGTCCAGCTCCTCGCGGCGGCGACGTAGCCGACGACGACGTGACGACGTCGGCGCTGACGACGTCGTCGGCGACGCTTCTATTTCCTCACTTCCTCCCCCCCTCCTCCTTTCCTCCCTTCCCGCTGTTCCCTCCTCCTCCTCCTCCTCCTCCTCGTCCCTTCCCCCTTCCTCCTCGTCGTCTCCTTCTCCCCCCTCCTCCTCCTCCTCCTCCTCCTCCTCCTCCTCCTCCTCCTCCTCCTCCTCCTCCCATCTCCGAGGGAGCGCCGGGAAAGGGATGAGGGCCCCAGACGGCGAGCGCGGTTCGCCTCCAGCGCGCGCCAGCTGATCTGCGAGCCGCACACCTCGGCGGCGGCTTCGGGGGGGCGCTCTCCCTGCCGCGAGCACCCTGTCCATCGAGTCTGGCTCGTCGTCGTGATCGTCATCGGGTCGTCGTCATGGGGGCCGGCAGCTTCGTTGTCGTCGTCGTCGCCGTCGCCGTCAGGGTCCTCTTCGTCGTCGTCTTTGTCGTCGTCGAACAACATGTCAAGCAAACCTGATCGGACAAGAACGGGAAGCGCCGCTTTAGTCTAATGGGCCTATTGGGCGAAGAAGAAAAGGAAGGCGAGGGCAACGAGGAGTCGATGACGAGGACGACGTGGCGAACGTGAGGATAGCGAGGAGGAGCATGAGGACAACGAGGAGGAAGAGAAGCATAAGGACGAGGACGAAGAGAACGAGGGGAGTACGAGGAGGAATGCGGAGGGCGATGACGACGACGACGACAGAGGACAATAAGAGGCAATTGGAGAAAGACGTTGCTCCGGGCGCCGCGCGGGGTTGTCTTGGGGCCTGTTGGGGGCTTCTTGGGGGCCCCTTGGGTCCTCTTATGGGCTTCTGGGGTCTTCTTGGGCTGTCTGGGCGCGTCGTGGGGTTCTGTGGGAGCTTTCTTAGGCCGTCTCGGCGCCATCTTGGGCCGTCTTGCAGCTTTCTTGGGTCGTTTGGGGGCCTCCTGGGGCGCTCCCGGGAGTCTCTTGGGGCCTTCTTGGCCCTTCTCGGGCCGTCTTGGGGTTCTTGTGAGCTGTCTGGGTGGCTCCTAGAGCGCTCTTGGGGGTCTCTTGGGGTCTTCTTGGGGCGCTCTTGGGCGCTCCTGGGGCTCTCCGGGGCGTCTTTTGGGGCCTCCCTTGGGCCGTTGGAAAGCCCTCCAAGAGCGATTCGAACACGACGTCGATTCGGAGTCCCCTCTTGGGCCGATGTTTGGAGGATGTCTCGAGCGAAACGGCCATTTTTCAAACAACCTGATCGGACAAGAACGGGAAACGCCGTTTCGTCCACGAAATTTATCTGGGAACGTCCCGTAGAGAACCCCAACAGCACTCCAAGACGGGCGTTGTCGTCGTTGTCGCCGAAATGGCGTCCTTCGTCGTCCTCGGCACTGTTTTGACGGCCCAAGATCGCTCCAAAATGGCCGAAGAGAACCCCAAGACAGGCGATGTTGTTTGAATGCCCGTCGGAAAGAGCACAAGCCTCTTGGGCGCTGTTTTGGAGCTCGTCGTCGTCGTCGTCGTCCGTCGGCGTCATCGTCGTCGTCGTCGCAGTCGCGCGTCATCGTTCGTCACTCGCCGTCGTCGTCGTCGTCATCGCACGTGGGCCGCCGTTGCCCGAGAGAGCCCCAAGACGGCCCAAGATCGCCCCAAGATGGCCCAAGAGAACCCACAGACGGGCGATGTTGCTTCAAGGCCCCCCTAAAGAAGACAAGCCTCGTGGGAGCCTCTTGGGGCCTCTTCTGGGCCGTTTGGGGGGTTCTTTTGGGCCTCTTGGGGCCTTCTGGGGGCCTCTTGGGGCGGAAGGCTCGAATTGTCGGTGCGTGGTCCCCCTCTTGGGCCCCTCTTGGGGCCGTCTTGGGGCCCTCTTGGGCCGTCTTGGGCGCCTCTTGGGCCGTCTTGGGGCCCTCTTGCGGGCCTCTTGGGCCATCTTGGGGCAATATTGGGGTCTCTTGGGCCGTCGAGGGACGTCGGAAGCTCGGAAAGGCGACGACCCCAAAAACATTGACAAACTATTAAACAAAAAAATGATTTTTGCATGTCGGAGCCCTCTTGGGAGGGCTCTTGGGGCTCTCTTGGGCACCTCGAGAGCTTCTTGGGCCGTCTTGGAACGCTTTTGGGCCGTCTTGGAGCCCTCTTGGGTCTCTCTTGGGTCGTTTTAGGGGTGCTTGGGGGGATCTTTCGCAGTCTTGGAGGCCTCTTGCGCCGTCTTGGGGCCCTCTGGGGTCGTCTTGGGGCCCTCTTGCGGGCCTTTTGGGCCATCTTGGGGCAATATTCGGGCCTCTTGGACCGTCTTGGGACGTCGGAAGCGCGGGAATGCGACAACCCCAAAAACATTGAAAAACTAATATAGAAAATCCGGCGGCCCCCTTGTGGGGCCACCAGGTAGGCCGGAGTTTCGCAGTTTCCTGTGCCAGTTGCAGCTTCCAGTTTCCACTGTTACAATTCTGCTTCTTGCTGCTTACTGTTCCTTGTTGACTTCTTGCTGCTTCCTGTTGCTTGTTGATGGACCGCGCGAGGGGGGGAGGCCCGAAACAGACATTTTCACGAAGGAGAAATCGTATTGTCTAAATTGCTGGGGTGGGTAAAAATCAACACCCCTCACGCAGATCGGCGGGGTCAGGGTCCAAAAACACATGGGATTTGCAACATTTCTGAAATTCGGTAGCGCCCCTCACGCAGATCGGCGGGGTCAGGGTCCAAAAACACATGAAATTCGCAACATTTCTGAAATTCGGCGGCACCCCTCACTCAGATCGGCGGGGTCAGGGTCCAAAAACACACAGGATTTACCACATTTCTGACTTTCGGTGGCCCCCTCACGCAGATCGGCGGGTTCAGGGTCCGAAAACATCTGGGATTTGCAACATTTCTGAAATTCGGCTGCACCCCTCACGCAGATCGGCGGGTTCAGGGTCCGAAAACATCTGGGATTTGCAACATTTCTGAAATTCGGCGGCACCCCTCACGCAGATCGGCGAGGTCAGGGTCCAAGAACACATGGGATTTGCCACATTTCTGAAATTCGGTGGCACCCCTCACGCACATCGGCAGGGTCAAGGTTCAAACACATGGGATTTGCCGCATTTCTGACATTCGGCGGCACCCCTCACGCAGATCGGCGGGGTCAGGGTCCAAAAACACATGAAATTCGCAACATTTCTGAAATTCGGCGGCACCCCTCACGCAGATCCGTAGGGTCAGGGTCCAAAAACAAACAGGTCGCGACACTGCTTCACGGCGGCGCCCAGACCTTATGATTTCGCTTTTGCATCGCCCAATATCCGAGAGGGGGCCGGCGGCAGAGGGCGAAGCCCTTACGGATCAATTACTTTTGCATGTCGGGGCCCTCTTGGGAGGGCTCTTGGGGCTCTCTTGGGCACCTCGAGAGCTTCTTGGGCCGTCTTGGAACGCTTTTGGGCCGTCTTGGAGCCCTCTTGGGTCTCTCTTGGGTCGTTTTAGGGGTGCTTGGGGGATCTTTCGCCGTCTTGGAGGCCTCTTGGGCCGTCTTGGGGCCCTCTGGGGCCGTCTTGGGGCCCTCTTGCGGGCCGTCTTGGGGCCCTCTTGCGGGCCTGTTGGGCCACCTTGGGGCAATCTTGGGGCCTCTTGGGCCGTCGAAAGCTCGGAAAAGGCGACGACCCAAAAAACATTGACAACAATAATAGAAATCAAGAATTTGTGCATGTCGGGGACCTCTTGGGAGGGCTCTTGGGGCTCTCTTGGGCACCTCGAGAGCTTCTTGGGCCGTCTTGGAACGCTTTTGGGCCGTCTTGGAGCCCTCTTGGGTCTCTCTTGGGTCGTTCTAGGGGTGCTTGGGGGATCTTTCGCCGTCTTGGAGGCCTCTTGGGCCGTCTTGGGGCCCTCTGGGGCCGTCTTGGGGCCCTCTTGCGGGCCTGTTGGGCCACCTTGGGGCAATATTGGGGCCTCTTGGGCCGTCGAGGGACGTCGGAAGCTCGGAAAAGGCGACGACCCCCAAAACATTGACAACAATAATAGAAATCAAGAATTTGTGCATGTCGGGGACCTCTTGGGAGGGCTCTTGGGGCTCTCTTGGGCACCTCGAGAGCTTCTTGGGCCGTCTTGGAACGCTTTTGTGCCGTCTTGGAGCCCTCTTGGGTCTCTTTGGGTCGTTTTAGGGGTGCTTGGGGGGATCTTTCGCCGTCTTGGAGGCCTCTTGGGCCGTCTTGGGTTCGAAAAGGGGAACCTGACCGGACAAGAACGGGAAGCGTCGCTTTAGTCCACCAAACATTATGATATGTTGTTGCTACGCCGCGCAGGTCTGCCGTGGCGCGCGTGTCGGCGTGTGTGCGGGGTGTGTTTTGCTGTGCTCGTGTGTGTTCTGCCGTGCTCCTGTTCTGCCGTGCTTCTGTGTTCTGCCGTGCCTCTGTGTGCTCTGTGTGTTCTGCCGTGCTCCTGTATTATGCCGTGCGGATCGTCGCGGTGGTCGTTTTGGCGGAGCTTCTGGGCGCGCACGGCAGAAAAAGATCAGGACCACGGCAGAAGATGCCCCAAGAGCGAAGGAGCAAGGCAGAAAAAGACCAGGAACACGGCAAAGTAGACCCCAAGAGCTAAGAAGTACGGCATAATAGACACCAAGAGCTCAGGAACACGGCAGAACAAGACCAGGAGCACGGAAAAACAAATCCCAAGAGCTAAATAATACGGCAGAAAAAGAGCAGGAGCACGGCAGAACAGACCCGAAGAGCGACGTAGTGCGGCAGAAAAATACCAGGAACATGGCAACATATACCCCGAGAGCCAAGGATCACGGCAGACTAGACCCAAGAGCGAAGGAGCACGGCAGAAAAAGACCAATAGCACGGCAGAATAGACCCCAAGAGCTAAGGAGCACGGCAGAAAAAAGACCAGGTACACGGCAGAGCAAACCTCAAGAGCTAAAGAGCACGGCATAACAAAAAGACCAGGAGCACGGCAGACGAGACCCGAAGAGCGACGGAGCACGGCAGAAAAAAAAAGGAGCACGGCATAATAAACCCCAAGAGCTAAGGAACACGGCAGAATAGACCCCAAAGTAAGGAGCACGGCAGAAAAAAAAGACCAAGAACACGGCAAAATAGACACCAGGAGCTAAGGAGCACGGCAGAACAAGACCAGGAGCAAGGCAGAATAGGCCCGAAGAGCTAAGGAGCACGGTAGAACAAAAACACAGGAGCACGGCAGAATAGGCCCCAAGAGCTGCCGAGCACGGCAGAAAAAAGACCAGGAGCACGGCATACTAGACCCCAAGAGCTAAGGAGCACGGCCGAATAGGTCCCAAGAGCGAAAAAGACGCAAGAAAAACACATGAGCACGGCATAATAGACCCCAAGAGCGAAACAGACGCCAGACAAAGACCGAAGCACGGCAGAAGAGGCCAGACGAGCCCAGGAGTACGACAGAACAAGACCAGGAGCACGGCATAATAGCCCCGAAGAGTGAAGGGGCAGGGCATAATAGACCCCAAGAGCGAAGGAGCACGACAGAAAAAGACCAGGAGCACGGCATAATCGGCCCCAAGAGCTCAGGAGCACGGCAGAACAAGACCAGGAGCACGTCAGAATAGACCCCAAGAGCGAAGGAGCACAACATAATAGACCCGAAGAGCGAAGGAGCACGGCAGAACAAGATCAGGAGCACGGCATAATAGGCCCGAAGAGGAAAGGAGCTCGGCAGAATAGACCCCAAGAGCGAAGGAGCAAGGCAGAAAAAACAGGAGCACGGCAGAGCAGACCCCAAGAGCCAAAGAGCACGGCCGAAGAGGCCCCAAGAGCGAAAGAGCAAACCAGAGAAAGACCAGGAACACGGCAAACTGGACCCCACGAGCGAAGGAACACGGCAGAATAGGCCCCAAGAGCGAAGGAGCACGGTAGAAGAAGACCAGGAGCACGGCAGAACAAACCCCAAGAGCTAAAGAGCACGGCATAAAAAGACCAGGAGCACGGCAACATACACCCCAAGAGCTGAGGAACACGGCAGAATAGGCCCCCAGAGCTCAGGAGCACAGCAGAATAGGCCCGAAGAGCGAAGGAGCACGGCAGAATAGGCCCGAAGAGCTGCCAAGACCGAAGCCCGGCATAATAGGCCAGAAGAGCCAAGGCCTACGACATAATAGGCCCAGGAGCGAAAACGACGCCAGAAAAAAACCATGAGCACGGCAGACTAGACCCCAAGAGCGAAGGAGCACGACAGAAAAAGACCATGAACACTGCAGAATAGACCCCCAGAGCTCAGGAGCACGGCAGAAAAAGACCAGGAGCACGGCATACCCGAAGAGCGAAGGAGCACGGCAGAAAAAAAACAGGAGCACGGCAGAATAGGCCCCATGAGCGAAGGAGCACGTCAGAACAAAAACCAGGAGCGCGGGAGAATAGACCCCAAGAGCTAAGGAGCACGGCAGAAGAAGCCCCAAGAGCGAAGGAGCAAAACAGAAAAAGACCAGGAACACGGCATAACACACCCTAAGAGCTAACGCGTATTTTCTATAACTTTGATGTTACGAACATATCAATGTCGAGGGCGATCCTGAGGGTCATATTGGGGCTCGTTTGGGGCCCTTTTGGACCGTCTTGATGCCCTCCCAAGTCATTACAATGCGATGTTAACCACCTAATTGTTTTGGGGGGCTGTCCGGGCGTGTTTCGAGCGTCTGTGGGGTCTCTCTTGGCCTGTATGAGCGTTCTCTTTGACTGTCTTGGGGCTCTCTTGGCCAATCTCGGGGCCTCTTCGGGCGTTCTGGGGGCCCTCTGGGTGCCTCTTGGGGGCCTCTTGCGGGTCTCAATGGCCGCTTTGGGGGACCCCTGGGGGGCCCTCGGAAGCTCTCTTGGGCCGTTTTGAAGCCCTCCGTGAGCGATTCCAGAATAATGCTGGTTCGGAGTCCGCTCCAGAATCGATTGTTTGAGGATGTCTCGAGCGAAACGGCAATTTTCTGCCGTGCTCCTTTTTTCGGTCTGCCGCGCCCCTCCCGATTTTCCGAGGATGTCCCTAGCGAGAGCGCCATTCTTTATATGAGAGGTAGTACCACAATCTTTTCCAACATATCATTTGTTCGAGGATGTCTCGGGCGAAACGCTCATATGTCATGCGCAACATAATCTCTGACATTTTCCAGCATCCTGATGTTCTGAGGATGTCTCAGGCGAAAAAGTCATTTTTAACAGACCACGTCTTAACCGATATCCTCCAGCATCTCTATTTTCGGAGGAAATCTCGAGCGACATCGCTGTGTTGGGGAACCTTTCTTGACATGAACGGGAAGCGCGTGAAATCAAAAAGCTTGGCAAGAACGTGCACCAACATCAAGTTCGCATGTCGCGTAGGCGCTCTTCCCGGACGTCCACAAGGGGTACCAAGTGGACTTCGCTATCCGCGCCAATTCAGGCGTGCCGCTGACCCCGAACGTCCGCAAACACAACCAGATTGAGTTCACGATCCGCGCAAACTCGGACGTGCCGCTCACTCCGAACGTCCACAAGAGATACCACATGGAATTCACATTGCTTTTACCCCGAACATCCACGAAAGAGATCAGGTGGAGTTCACTTTCCGCTCGACTTCAAAACTTGTTGGAGGACGTCTCGAGCGAAATGTCTTGTTTTTAACAAAACTGCTGAGAACCCATCGGTTTTTCAATAATTTCGCCTTCGGGGACCCGTCCGAAGGTAAGTTTTGGAGGATGTCTCGGGCGAAACGGTTTGTTTTGAACAAAACTGTTAAACACCCATGTGTTTTTCAATACTTTCGCGTCTTGGGCCATCTTGGAGGTCATCCGAGATCGCTCCGAAAAGATGCCTTACAAGAGCTCTTTGCGCATCCAATTGTTTCGAACATGTCTCAGGCGACACACCCATTTTTGGACGTCCGCGAATTAGACCAACGATTTCACCATCCCCATGTTCCGAGGATGTCTCGAGCGAAACGCTTATTTTTTAACATAACACGTCTTAAACGAAAACCTCCAATATCTGTGTGTTGTGAGGATGTCTCGAGCGAAACGCTCATGTTGGGAACCTTTCCTGGCATGAACGGGAAGCGCGTGAAAAAAGGAAGCGTTGCGCAAGAACTTGCAGCATCATCGTGGTCAAATGTGATATAGGCGAGCTTTTCGAACGCTCACAAAGGATACATATGGACACGCGCCCCCCGAACGTTTACAAACATCTTCCTGGTTATCCTCCTCGCTCCTCCGCATGAGGAGGACGACGGCGAAAACGACAATCGTGGGAGGAGGGGGAGGAGTATGAGGGGGAGGAAGAGGAGGAGGAGGAGGAGGAGGAGGAGGAGGGAGGAGGAGGGAGGGAGGAGGAGGAGGGAGGAGGAGGAGGAGGGAGGAGGAGGAGGAGGAGGAGGAGGAGGAGGAGGAGGAAGGAGGAGGAGGAGGCGGGGGAGGAGGAGGAGGAGGAGGAGGAGGAGGAGGAGGAGGAGGAGGAGGAGGGAGGAGGAAGACTCGACCCGACACACTTACGATCCCTGTCTAGCAACTGCAACAAATTTGCTGCAATGCTACATCCAAATCGTCATGGATATGTGACGCCCGTGCGACTGTAAGGAGAGCCTGCCTTGCAACCCCGCTGGGGGACACCACTGGCTGACGGTGGGGCCCCGGAAATGGCGGAAACCGAGGGCCCACTAGCAGCACCGTCCCTTGCGACGCTGCGCTGAAAAGGGTCGTGAGGCCTCCTCAGCAGCACAATCATTAATGATAATTCCTCCTGTCCGTCAGCCCTCTCGGCTGGGGGGTCAGGGTGAAAAAGGAGCAGGTGCGATGAGAACACTAGACGCCCGAGAGGAAGCAGCAAGAGTGACAATATCAATAGAGAGCGAGCGTACCTGGCGTGCACGTGCCTGCAGCTGCTGCAGGTCGCATTGCATCTGACTGGGTACTCGTGAAAAACTAAGTCTCCATCTCGATATTCAAGAATTGGTTTACCTACCTTATTATGTAGGTTAAGCAAAGCTGTCTCGCCCACTGTACCCTGTCTAAAAAGTTGGCACATCCTCTCAGAACCGTTTATACAAGTAAAAACTGAAGGCCGCATTCCTGGGGGGTGGCTCACATCTCCACTTCGTCTTCGTCTTCGTCCAGGTCCTGGGATCCCTTCGCCTTGGATATTCTGTCGGAGGTCATGCCGAGCTTGCGAAGGAGTTTCTCCGCGCCCCTCTCGAGCGCCCCGCGCGGGGCTGATCCTGGCTTCAGGACCCCGTTCTCCTTGAGGATTGCCGCCTGGACTGCGTCGCTCACTGTCGCCCCCTCCGCACTGTGGTGCTTGGTGGTCACCGATTGCATATGGGGGGACATCATGAGCTGCACCTTGCAGTGCGTGGCCTCGGCACCCTCCTTCTTCTTGTCGTGCCAGCAGTCCCTGACTCTGCAGTGCCGCACCGGGTCCTGGAGCTGCGTGATCGCCGTTTCCCTGGGCTGCCCCAGCAGGTGGTTCCAGTGCAGCTTGAGGGTGGCCGAGTGCTTCTCGCTCAGGGCGCCGAGATTGGCAAGGTGCTTGAGCATCGCTAGGAAAATGTGTGGCCACGGATTGCCGAAGTTCTGGTTCTTGCCTGCTTCCCTGCAGGCTTCCGAGTAAGCCTTGCCCGCCTGCTTCGTGGCGACGACCATGCCCGCGCCGATGGGGGCGATCCAGCAGGCGAAGCAGGCGCCCGTCAGATCTGCGAGTTCGCGAGAGTTCAGTTCGCCAGCGAAGGGCGAGCCAGCGCTGCAATGAGGGCCGTCAGTACTCCGCCCTTATTGCCATGGAGCTTCAAGGTCTCCTGCTCGATGGCCTCCAACTTCTTGCTCTTGGCCTCCTTCTCGCCTTCTGCGGACGCGCCGCCCTTGCGCCTGGGTCCTGCCAGCGCCCGCGCCGGAGCCCCTGCCATCTGGGTGTCTGCTGCCGCCGCCATTCTGCACAAGCGGGAGGGCGCCGAAGTGGCTTCGGATGTGGGCGCAGGAAGCCGAAGTGTTCAGGTTCAAGATTTGGGACTCGCACAAAGGACATGTTGTTGCATCTGGCTGGTGTATTTCACGAGCGGTCGAGTTTCTCGCTGCTGAACAAACCCCTGCCTGGAAAACATCGCATGCATGGTGATGGGCCGAAATTCGAAACTCGAATGCCGACTCGCAGTTCAAGCACTGATTAATAAGGACAGCCCTCGCAAGAAGTGCCTTTAGCCCGTGATGATTACGTAGATGGACGGGTAACTGTCTCATAGTGTTGAATGCCCGCTCACGCCCCGGAACTTCGCAAACATGAGTGCCAATGTTAGTAAGCCCCCAGCCAGAAGACAGGACCGTGTTATGACCTGTGCTCACCGATGAGAGGCCCGGCGGTGGAATTATAACACTTAACCATCGTGCCCTACTACGCTTGACAGCAAACCGTAGGAACCAGTCAACGATGTCAGGGTCCTGGAAAAGGTTGAGCGGGGAGCTGTTAAAGTCCTGGACCATGGAACACGCCTGGTCATCTTCATCCGCTAAGGACTATATGTCTGACGCAAACCTACGCGCCCATGGACAAGCAGCTTCGGTGAGCCTCTGACCCTCGCCAACGATGGTCAGGTTGTTGCCCCCCCCCACACGCGCGGTGCCGAGCAGAGCCCCCCACTGAGAGACGTGCGCTTCTGGGTCCTCGACCCAGCGCTGATGCCAGCGGATGCGCCTAGACCGCAGCTCAAGTTCCAGAGGGCCGATTCGCCAGTGTTTAAAGACAACTTCATTCGGAATAGACTGCTTATGACCCCCCGCTTCAAAGGTAGCAGCACCCCTCATTGCTTTTCGCCCATGCACGATGATGCGCGACTGAAGTTTGGCCACTTGGGCAAGGGTTAAAAACGTGAAAATCGAGCCCAGAGACAACGGGCCCCAGTGCCTTGCTCAAGAACACCGCTCTCTTTTTAACGTAAGGGATGTTGCTTTGATACCAGTAACGACCCATACTAGCGTATCCGGAATCAACCGCCTCTAGCCTCTTCCCGAGCCCCGTGGAAAAAAGAACCGTCCGCCCTGATCATTCCTCCCAGATGCTTGGCCATGTCGTTAGGCTTGTCCGCAAAGGGTGCGAGCTCAACTCTAGCTCGACGACGCCTTAGTCGAAAGTGAGCCTGGTAACTCAAATAGCATCCGGTTCCATGATAGACATCGGATGGCAAATCGCGTCCATCGCTCTGCTGTGATAGTACAGTATGAGGAAGGAATGGGCGGATAAGATAAGATAAGATCGATGTATCGGTCTTTCCAGCACATAGCGAACGCTCGCGGTGTCCGGGCAAATAGGGCGCGCGTGCCTTGGGCCAAAGGCAACGGCGCGCGCGAGCTATGCTCCCGATACTGTAACATCTCCCAAAGACCTACCCTTAAAGTCGGGAGGGGAGGAGACGGAGAGCATAGTCGCACGCAAAGGTCGCGCGCACGACTGTTTGCAAAAAAGAAAACAGTGCGTACAGTCTGGCCTAACACCAGACTGCAAGGCGAGTTTCCTCGCAAAGTATTTCACGCAAATACAAGACAGCCCCTTCAAACAATGAAGGGCTATCGGCTCAGTTAGAGGTAAGCCAAACAGGCCATACCTCACCAAGCAAATGTGTATTATGGCGAAGGGCCTGAGTTGTACGAAGCTGGCTCATTGCCAGGCGTGACACATAAGGCTCGTTTCCGAGCAACTAGAGGGGCGCCTTTATACTAGGCGCCCGAGCTGGCAAAGTGGACCGCGAGGGCAACAAGGACAGACTAAAATTGATTAGACTTAGGTTTGTCTCTGTCCTCGGGACCCCGAAAGGGAACACATTGCTTCACGTCATACTTAAATGACTGAGTGCCTGACATCACTTCCAGAAGCAGCTCCCGATCGATGCTTCCCTTTGTATGCCCATCTGCGGTCATATCCCTAGTATCACACCGTTGAACATTGTGTACTATACCTATATCCATGAGCTCACGTATCCAGCTGATACGTCCAAGCAGAGTCCGTTCTGTAGGTATCTTGAGATCCCTGCTTGATAAAGATTTGTAGACGGACTCGGCGTCTATGGTAAGAGAGACTTTGATAGCTAGGCCTCCAACTTCACGCATGTCTCGTAGTTGTCGTGGAGTCAAAGCTCCTGCCTTAAGCTCGTGGAGAGTAATGAGCGTAGGGTAACACTCATCAAGGTTATGTGCGGCTGCAAGTGCCTCCGCAGCATAACTGGACCTCACCTGTAATCGGTGTGATTTGCATAGTCCGTCACAGAGGTGAACGACGGACTTGCCTTGAGGCGAGTTTCCTCGCCGTAGTACATTGGCCCCGCGTATGCCGTAGCCCTTGGTCTCGTCATCCTCCTCCCCGGTAAGCTTCCGATACCCCGAATCGCTATGGATGTCAACTTCATTCGTCGGCTTCATCCGAGGGAAGGTGATACGTTTCGGGCTGGTGATCAGCTTTCGCGTCACAGCATTCAAACGTCTGACTTGCAGATTGGTGGGCTCTTGGATTTTCTGAAGAGAGTCCACGTATACCATGAGCCAGATTTGGGTAAGAAGGGCATAGGCGAGGGCTCCTTCCTCGCAGGCTGACGAACATGTCGGTAATGAGTTTCGTGGCTTTGGCATCGGCCGCCGCTCCTGTAAGTTCTGTGTGTGTAATAGGACGTAGTTGTTTGATATACTCGTCCTGGTCCATGATCACATATCCTTGATCATTCTTAGTGTAGCGAACGGCGCAGTTCGTATGTGTGTGCTTGTTGAGCTTGCATTTGCCAAACACCTTTTCGACACGCTGTACATAGTCGTCTATATTTTTCTCTAGACCTGTCATGTTAATATCATCGACATGTTTTGCCGTCAGCAGGTCTTGGCTGAATTCAAATTCAGGATCGTAGCTGGTCGGTGTAAGTCCTATAGCTCGTGTGGTCGTACGAAGTTTGAGAGAGAACGCTCTTGGAGCGTCCTTTGTACCCGTTCCTGGTTTGAGGCATCTAAGACAGTGTCGACTTTCGTCGTAGGATGAGAAGCCGGGTAATGTACGAAGTACCTGAGCACTTCCTGGTGGAAGAGTAAAGCAAACCATGCGAGTTTCCTCGCCGGTGGCATGGGCAAGTTCCTCATAGGTCAAACCCTTGAGGAACGCCTTATCGATATCCATGGATGCTAAGATCCACTCTGGATGGCATGCCGCTTCACTTGCCAGGAGTCGTTGGGACTGCCTTCGGGCGGTTCCCGAGAATGTTTCCACATCAAAAGCCTCAGTATCCATAAATCCACGAAGGACCAGTCTGAGACGAGTGGTTTTAACGTTCTCGGTACCCATCTTTACGAACTTCCAATTGTATACATACCTGGATGTCATGATGTTGGAAGCTTTGGATAAATCATACATCTCAAAGCATCGGTTATCAATCCAGATTTTGAGCTCAGTATACAAAGCTTCACTAACCTCCTTTGGATGTGCTGCTATGTCGGCTTTGGTCAGTAGATCGTCTTCTTTGACAACCACAGCACGTTTAGCAGCAGAGGATACATATACTCTCATCGTTGCGACCATATCGGTATCGAGCTGTGCAAATTGAGTCTGATCCAACACTATTTTTGACATTTCTGATGTAAAGCATAATTCAACGTAAAGACCATATTCATCACTGTCAAGAGAGTAGCTCTCGTCGGTTGTGGTTGAACAAAGAGAGACTAGACAGGACTCACGTGATTTCGGCTCGTCTCCGAGCATATCTGATGATATAGTATCATCCTCGTCCACAAATGCTGAAACCAAAACACATTGGTCGGGCAGCATAGTTGTTGGGACGCAATAGAGATAACCATCGGTAATCGTCGTAGGATGAAGGTCCATACGTAGCTCGTCGTACCACTCTTCCAGCATCATAGCTTCGATATTGTGTTCCTCATTCTCCTCATAGATTGTCGACAGGCGGCCTTCACTCGGCGATGAAGCATCTGGTTTGTCTGGAGAAGGCCTGTTTCCAGGCGAATCGTGTTCTCCAGACGTGTTGCTTGAATGCTGATATTTAACCAAATCGTCGTGAAATCCTAAGGAAGGGACACGTGAAGTCAAGCATTGAATAAGTCTGGAGTGAGTGCTACCAGTGATCTGAGAAATGTTTAAGCCGGTGCCCACACATTCGTAATAGTGGAACGCCGGGCTGATGTCGTTGTCATAGTGGATCAGCGTAGACCCGGTGGCGTACTTTACTGCAGGTAGACTTGACACACTCTTAGCCAGTCGAACTGCTACAACATGTTCTACTCGGAAGTAATTTTGTACGAGATACTGTAGTGCTAAGTGCACGCGCGGGTGGAACTTGCTGTCGTCTGACAGATTAAGGTTTCCCTTGTAATCGGGGATATAACCGGAAACTTTGGCAGGTTTCCCTGCGCTGAGGTGTGCCACATAAGCAAGGACGGTTTGCATGGCCATACTATCCATGCCAAGTTCCCGTGTGAGGAGACATTCAATGTATAGTGTGTGACGAGCATCAGGATACATCACAATTACCTCACGAGATCCTGCCTTGACAACAATATGTCCTCTTTCAGGTACATTACGGAGCACCTGGAATGGGCCATTCCAACCTCCATGGTCGTCCTTGGTGGCAGTAGGTCGGTGGTAATCGACCATATCCCCTGATGAGTAGAGGCGAGCACCATCAGGAGTCGTCTTAGCCCTAAGAGCCCGATTTGTCTTGGCCACAGCAGTAGCCTGAGTTATAGCTTCTAGGCTGACTTCCCTTACACGACGTTCTCGTTCGTGTCCTGAAGTCTCGGGTCCCTTGGGAAAGTCAAGGGTATCGAGATCAGGGAGGAAAGAGGGCTGACGTCCTGTGTGTGCCTGATATGGCGATACTCCGTTATAAAACGTAAACGCATTAGTAACGAAGATGCCTTCCGCCAATACTCTAGTGAATACAACAGGGATGTTGTGTCTATTCAATTCTTCCTCAATCATGTGGAGGACGCCTCTGAGAATGCCGCTTCGTGACTCAATTGAAGTCGCGTGTTGGCCAGGTGCTCGGATACGAAGTTCCGTGCCCTTATTGGCCATCATGGTTTTAGCGGCATCGTTATTCAGGGCGCCTTCTCCGTCTGAGTATAAAACTTTGAAGGGTCCGTGATAGGCAATCCAGCAATAGTGGTAGGCGTCGATGATAGCGTCACGTTCTCTGTCGGAAATTTCTAGGCCTGCTGCCAGGCGAATACAACGATCCATAATATGAAATATGGTCCGTTTCTTGTAAAACATGAGGTCCATTTCCCCTTCATCGAGCCAGTTGCCAGGAAGGCTCACCGATGGTAGTGTTGAGTTTCCTGGACGTTCCCATGCTCTGCATTCCCGACAGGTATCGCAAACTTCCTTGATCATGTTCAGTCGAACGTTATCAAGCCCCACCTTTTCGAGGATTAGCCTCATCTTTGGCTCCTCCGCATGATACCATCGCAGATGCAGTTTCCGGAGTTCCTTTTTCACGACATGGGGTTCGTGACTACGGAGACTCTGTAGACTGTGTTGGATGTCGAATCTCGTCCAGTCGGGTAGTCGTGGAGCCCCAGAGCCGGTGGAGGCAAGAGGGTTCCTTGTAGCTCTCCGTAGTTGGTCCCCTGTGTTAACTGCGTCTGGAGGTGGTGGTACGCCTTGTAGACGGCCGCGGCGGGCCGCTACCTGTGGCGCTTCGCTAGAAGACGCAGAAGGCGTGTTTCCACGCTCGGGGGCGTCTCGTAGCATGTCGTAGCTGCTGGCACCAGATGTCGGATCGACGTTGCCGAAGGATCGTGGTCGTGGTGGCCTGGCGTGTGCGCCTTGACGGCCACCTGAAGCTGAAGCTTGGCCCTCACCAGGTTTAGGGAAGGGTTCCCACCAAGCTGGCACGGTTTTGCCTTCGGGGTCGTGGTCGTCTGGTAGTTTAAATGGTTCAGCAAAACGACATTTACCAGGTTCGGTATCGAGGTGGTTCTTAACACCCTTGCTTCTCGTAAGATCCCTCTGACATGCTGGACGTGGCCAATATACAGATGGAATCATGATATTTACACTACGTAGGGTCTCTGTTATGGCTAGGACTGTCCTTTCGGACGTTGTCGATGCATGCCGGGCAAGTGGCCACCCTTGGGATGATACGATCACCGATGCGTCTCATACCTTCGCCTGGTTCAGCTTGATCGGGAAGGTCTGTAGGATAAGCATGTGCGGTACTTATAGGCGCGTTTCCGCGCGTGGTGTCAATGGTTTTCGCCAGATATACGGCTTCCACGAAGGCAGACTGCAGTCGTCGGGTGTATTTTTGTGCCAGTGAAAACTCTGTATTGCACGGTTGTGCGTGCACATGCTGACCGTTGCACTTGAGTCGCTCACAGGGTTTAAGAATTGTCTCGTCGTTGCTGGTGATATTTGTCGGCTTCTTAATATAGTCACCAGTCGTGTCTTTAAGTCCCGTAGCGCATTGGTCAATGCGTACGGTTGTAATGTGCGGTCGGTTGGCAAGCTTCTTCCATGGAGAAATATCATCCACCCATGTTCCTGTAGGTTGTTCGCGTATAAACCACCTCCGAGCGTCATCTTGGGTTACAGCAGTTTTACCACAATAAGTTATGTGTGGTAAGTCTTCTTTGTGGTGCTGTTCCCAAGTGTTGTAGTTGACTTTGTAGTTGTAGTAGGATGGTGGTCCCGTGGTGCGGCAGCTGGGTTGCAGTATGGCAACTCGTACGTAGCATATAGCAAAGTAATGATCTATAACCTGCTGCACCGAGGGGTCTCCCAGGTCGACATATGCAGTCTTGTCCAAGTTGCCGCCTGAGGAGAGCCCCCTTGAGAAGGCAAGCTCTGAGATGCCACCCTCACCGCCACAAAGCTCCAACATATCCACGCAGTTGTTATGACCATAGCATAGTGTAGCGACTATGCTGTATATGTCAGCGTGTGCGTCGGGCATGGATGCGGGGAGGGCAAGGAACAAGTCGTCGTCCTCGTCGGAGCTTATCAGCTCAACAGGGACGTCAGTACTCCAGGTTGCCATAAGATCCTGTCCGAGTCCTGACAAGTCGTCGCCGCAATCATCGTTTCCGTCTTCAACGTGCTTTTTAATGCGGCGAGGCTTGATGCCTGCTTCCTTTTCGGCTTTGAGCCTCTCCTTCTGCTTTATACGCGATTCAGTGGGTAAAGCTTGCTCGTCTTGTTCGTCGGTCTGTGTACTCATTGTCGTGGTTGAATGGGTACATGCGTCAATCGCCAGAGTCGGGAGGGGGAGAGAACAGTCATCTATGATGACGCGTCGATGTTTCTGTGGTGATTGAGTCGGCTCGTTTCCGAGCAAGACCGGTTCCTCGGGTTGCCAATGCAACCGAGTACTGATGTTGGCAACCCCTGCAGGTAATGGTGCATGCCAATCATATCCTGTTGGTTGATCGCTAACTGAGATATCCTGAATAACCGCATTGCTATCCAGGTTGATTGTTACACGTCGGATGACTTCAGACCATTTTGGTCCTCCCTTATTAGTCGTCACGTAGTGACGGGTGTTATGGTCTGTACGTGTATACGTATTTAAGTATACAGGCACGTTTCCGTGCGTGGTGGTGCTCCCCAGGATGTTGTCGTTTAAATGACGGATGAGTGTAGTACGTGTCTGAGCTCGCCATTCAGCATGCCGTACTGTATGGCCGTACCAATCCAACACATGTTGTGGTATTGCCTGCTTGCAGGTACATGCCCACAGCTTCGAGCTAATCGGTATTGATGATGCTACCTGCGTATAAGTACCGCTTGGTGTACTGTCTTGCAGATTGAACCGAATACCGAAATGACACAAACGCATCCGTATTACTGACAACTTTAGATCTTCCAGGGTATCACGTATTGGAGATAACTTCCAAACATATCCTGGGGGACCAAATATTATGATCTTCATGCGGAGTTTCTTGGCTTTTATCAACAGGTTTTGGATACGTGACCAATGTGGGGCCACTCTCTTTCCTGGAGTTCGTACGTACCAGTCACCCGGAGTACTGATCCATATAAGAGTGTAATCTCCACTGATCACCGCACCTAGGTAGTTTGTGCCCACGCTTGTCATAAGTTCGTTGTGGGAAATACGATCACAAATATAGACTCGGGTGCGAAGGTCGGCACAGGCCTCCCTCGTATCTTCAATGACAAAAGCCCTCTTACTAAGGCAGGTTACCCCGCTGTCCTTGTTACCCCCCGGCTTTTCAGCCAACAGGCAAGACGACGAGGGGGCGACGTCGCCCTGCCATCTTCAAGATGAAGAAGATGTGCCTACAATATCTGCCAGCATCTGGGCTTCCCTCAGATGCTGGAGCTCAGCACTGCAGCGCGCCGTGGCCTCAGAGGCGGATTGCTCCGCAAATGCTGTCAGCATCGATGGATTATCCATCAGCTGTTTCAGCGCGCCTTTGGACCTAGCGTCGCTGACCGTATGCAATTCACGATTAGTGTATCCCATCACTATCTTCCGGCGGGACTGTACAGCGTCCATGGGTACACTTCCACCGTGCTGGGCCAGTGTCCTGGCAACAAAACAATCGAACGTCTCAAGATCGTCGATGTTGTCGCCTCGCATGGTGGCCTTGGCGAGCGTTTCCATCAACCCCTGGGGCAGGTTTCCCTGCAATTGCTTGCGCTCCTGCGCCGGGGTCGGCTCGCCTGTCAGCACTGTCTGGAAGGACGTGCTGCTTGAGCTCGAGGCGGGTTGCCCCGCAGCTCCAAAACAATCACACCTGATCGACAGATGCCCTGATGGCAACTTCGTCGTCGGCATGATCTTGGAGCCCTCAGGGAGCTCCATTTTGACCTGCCCCTTACCAGGGAATATCAGCTTCTCCTGGCCTCGTTCAAGCACGATGATCGTGCGTTTATCTTGCATACTATCGAGGCCTAGGATGGCTGGCAGGTCCTTGCCACAGCCTGATACAATGTTCGTCTTGTATGAATCGAGTTGGGCCGGCCCCTGGCACTCGCAGGCAATACTGAATGTGCCTGCGGTATCCGCTGGGGCCGACCCTTCTCCCGCTCCGTTGATATTCAAACGAGAGCGGGGCTCGAACGTACAAGTACGGCCATGTGCCTCGGCAGCCTGGACGAACTTACGGCTCGTGTTCTCGCCCATGATGTTGATCTTCGAGCCGACATCGATGAGTATGGAATTTCCACCATCATCCAGGAACGTCTTACTCGGCTGCTTGATGTGCACAGTCTCTGAAGTGTCGGCTGCGTCGGTAGGCGGGTTTCCCCGCGGCGCAGTCGCACTCCCTAGCGGGTTACCCCGCGTGACACTGGCATGCGACTCGCTTTCGGCCATGCGCGCCAGGTCGATGTACTGGAAGTACGACACGTGCTGGGCGTGATCGCCACGCTCCTCCCGCCAGTTGGCATACTCATCACGTATGCTCTTATACTGCTCGCGGGTCGTGCGCCTTGTCAACGTCAAGTACGAGTGAAGGGCGATGTCTTGCAGCCCCTCGTTCGTGATGTGATCCCGGTACTGCAGCCACTCCTCGAACTCCTCGTTCGTCGCTGTGATGTTGACGGCCCTGGCTGCTGTTGCTGCTGTCGCCACTGAGGATTCTGATAGGTCTAGCGACGGACTATCAGTTTCAGGATTGTTGGCATCCAGCATAAATGTTGTGTGCGAATTATCCATCTGATTCTGGAAATGTCGTACACGCAATTCACTCAGCTGATCAGGGTCCAGTGCCATCTCAGCCCCGTCTCCACTCTGGGGAGACATCTGAGGAGTGCCATGCAGGTTTCCCTGCTGAGGCGCCGTCATCGGGATAAGCTGATCAAAGTATCCCGTCTCCATAGGCGGCCTTACCTCTTCTGGCAGGTGTCCCTGCTGTTGGGACTGGGCTGTCTGCATAACTAGCATCCTAGCCGTCATCTCCTCCACCATGCTCCTCAGCTCCCGCAACTCTCTCGCTGACTGCTCAGGAGTCTGACTAAAGGAGCCGGTCCATGGGAAGGATGACGCTATGATGCCAGGTGCTCGGCAGATAGCACATGGTGGCTGCTGGGGATCTCCCTCACGCTGGTTTGTAACGTGGCCCATCGCATTAGAATTCCAGCATCCCTCGTGGAACAAGTGATTGCACCTCAAGCGGTAAACACTGTCCCTGGGCTGAAATTCTTCGAGGCATACCGCACAGGTATCTTCCATCCCAGTAAAGACCTCTACGTCTGCTGCCCTGGGATATACCCGCCGCTGCCTCTCCAGTACCGTCTCGGAGGGCATGAAGGCTGATGGGGGAGTCCCCGTTAGATCCATCACCTCCGGCACTTCGACATTTGGCATGGAAGTGGTAGGAGCCACGGCGGGCGAGTTACCTCGCAAAGGTGAGCCCCTGTTTCTCACCACATCAAGTGCAGCTGCGCGTGACTGATCCCGTACACTTTGCACCGCCTGCCTTCTCCTGAAGCATGCCTGCTGAGTGTGGTGAGTCTGCCTGATGTAGTCAGGCACGCTCCTACTGCCAGACGATATTGAATGGGCAGTGGGCTGGACAGCCACCTCTGGTGATGTCGGTGAAGGCATGAAGGCCATGCGCGGGTACATGGAATGGTCACTGCAGCGCACATTAGTGAGGCTATGCATCTGATCCGCCAATTCGCGAACAAATTTGTTCGGAACCCTTGACCCATCAGGGTATAATGGCGGGTTCATCTGCGCTGGTGGTGGCCTCTGGCCCTGAGACATGCTCGGATAGGCATTGAACGCCGGGATAAAGGCTCGTTGCCGAGCAGGATCCCGTGGGTTGGGACCCTCTGGTTCCCAGGACCAGGCTGGCCTCCACCTCTGCCCACTTGGGTGAGGCAGATTATGGCTCTGCACCTGCTGCACCGCGGCCGCCACTCTTGAGCGATAGTCGTCAGGTACACCAGCCCTATGGTGGCTTGGTGTGCCAGGCAGGTTTCCCTGCTGACTCGTTGGCGTGCCGGGCGGCATCATGTTGAGGAGAGCTGTGCTGTGCTCAGCCCTAGCCGCAGCTATCCTCTCCATGAGATTGCCGTTTGTGGCAGGGCGGACAGGTGTCCCGAACGGGGATTGTGCAGGTGGTGTGCCCAATGGAGTCATGCCCCTTGGAGTGTGCATGCTCTGAGTAGGGCTTCCATGCATTTGCTCAAACCGAGCGGGTCCGCTTATAGGCAGGTTTCCCTGCATGGCCGGACGATTTCTCGTCGCCATGGCGGACATTGCTCCCTGGCCTGCGGCCCAGGGGTCCTGCTGGTAGAACCTGTCCGCCAGCTGTTCTACCTGGTCAGGGTTCAGCGCGGCTGCGATCTGATCCAGGTCCGAGGTGCTGATGGCCTGCCAAGACACGGCACTAGGCCCTTGGCTTGGGGCACGGCTTGGAGCCGCGCTCCCGGCCTCACTCTCGGTGATCATGAAAATCCGATGGATTTCAGGCTGGTTTCCCAGCTTGGTGGGGCTATAGTGGTCCCCAACTTCTCTGTGGAGGTAGACCATGGGGGGGTCGACGCCCTCTTGGTCTCGGGACCACTGATATTTGACGCTAGCAGTGCCAACGTCAGCCCACCTGTCAGGAGCAGACATCATTGCGACAGAGACTCGCGCATGGCGGTTCCCCAGGTACTCTGGATTACGCCAGTGCCTTCCCGTGGACAGGTCCTCTACATGAGAGATGTAATACGCTTCAATGATACCGTTATTTCCCTCGGACAAGAGGACTCCGTTATCGGACCAACAGAACTTCATACCATCTTGTATGGCCTTACGCCAATCTACGAAGATGATGATGTCTGAGTCTGGGTCCCACCCACTGTTCACGGCACGGCGGCGAACTGTCGGCACGAAATGAATGCGCGACCGGCCTGTCCACCTTTTCTTCGTGTTATGCTCAGGTCTACAGGACAGGCCGTGCCACATAATACTTTCGAAGGCGTGCCATCGAGTGCCATGCATTGCGACTTCGGGGTATGGGGCCGGTCTCCCGGCAGGTTGGTCGCACAGCACAATGTAGCTGTACAGCGACCATGGAGCTTTCAATGTCCATGAATGCCCCTGAGAGGCGCGGATGAAGATAGCGGGCTCTCCGGAGTCCCGCATCAACACCTTGAACTGTAGGCGCTGTTTTTCTTATCCGTCTGGTTCACGGACATGAGCAACTTCCATCATGATGGCTGCTAGTTGATCAACCGAGCGACCATATAGCTGCTCGTTGATGACTTTGGCCTCGTCGTATTTTGGATTATACCCAGCGTGTTTTGATTGACCTGTGTTCCACGGATAATGGTTCACAAGTTCCACTAGGTTAACCCAACCATCATGATCATCGAAAGATTCCAGGCCCCACACAGGATTGTGTGGTCTGTCTGGCGCATGTCTGCATATCCTGCTGAGAGCTTTACTCAGCTGTTTGAGAATATCATTGGATGTGGGAAGGATTCCAGCTTTCCTGCATTCCTTCATGAATGTCTCCTCCACCGAGCGTATCGGTGGGATCTTCCGAAGCGCAAGTCTATCCCTGATCGCATTCGGAGTCCCACTAGTGAAGGACGTGTCACCTGGGTGGTGCAGCTGATCCACTGGCGGGTTTCCCCGCGTACGAGCCTCTGTCGTTGCAGAGGCTGCGGCTCCTGAAGAGGATGAAGCTGCAGCGGCAGCGCCTGGCGGGTTCCCCGCGGTGAAGCGCGACTGGCGCTGCCCCTGATCTTCGGCACCCAGGTACCCCTCGACATAGCACCTTCATCGGACCTCCTGGAACGGGCCGCCACAGGCGAAGCTGGCGCAGGGGCATACCCACTGCGCTCGAAAGCTGCCGCCCTTTTCGCAACGGAGCTGCTGCGACTAGGCGGGCGTCTTCGTTCCTCCACAGGGTCCTGAGGTTGCTGCTTGGGCTCAGGCGCTTGTGTAGGAGTTGCGCCAATCGGCGGCCTCGGAGTTTCAGTTCGAGGCACCTCCATCTGCACGTCTGGCCCAGGGTCCTGAGAGCTCACCTTCGGTTTCGGCCCCGAGGACGGCTCAGGTGTCGGGGGTTCACTCTTAGCCTTCGAAGTTAGTGGGAGTGGGGGCTTCGTAGCCCCCTTCATGTAGATCTTGCTGGAATCCTCCAACATCTTGCGAGTTGCCTCGCGTGTGCGTTCTTCTGCTGTCCGCATACGCTCCTCGTCCTCCGCCACACGTTGAGCCTTTTTCTCATCCTTGATTGTCGGTTCTGGTTGTTGGGACTGGCTAGAAACGCCAGGCGAGTTTCCTCGCATACTAGGAAGACTAAAGAGCGCGTCTTTCTCTTCCTGGGTCGTGGCTACCAGTCCCCTTGGAACCGGAGTAGGCTTCTCTTCTTCTTTCGGATCCAAGTGGCTCAAGATCCCGAGACGACGATTCACAGCGGCGATCTCGTCTGGCGTCATCGGGATAAGTAGCGGATGGCCATCTTTGTGAGGGGTTTTGCCCCGGTTGGGGCTCAGACCTTCGTTGTTGCCAACGGGGCATCCTGGCCTGTGGTTCTGGAACGGCTCGGAGCAAGGTCCGCAAGCTGCGTGGGGCCTATACTGCTTGCGAGCCGCGATAATGTCTCGCAGCTGAGTCCGCGCTTCTTGAATTTCAGGGCGGCGGATATTTGTTGCAAGCTGATAGCCTCCGCGGATGGCCTTGCCCTCGCTGTCCCTATAGGCAGGGTTGCCCTTGCCGAAGGCCGAGTGTTCCCCTTTTCGGCGTCTTGGGTCGTTGTACGGAAGTAGCTGGCCACCTCTCCTGAGAGCGTGTTCTTGTGGGCCAGCCTGCCTCCACTCACGAGGAAGTCGAGCCTGTGGATGTGGCTCTTCTCTGACGCGCGTATGGGAACGAGACCTTCTGGTGTTCTCATCAGAAGAAGCTGCCGAAGCAGCATGAGCGGCACCCGGTGGAGGCGCCTGAGGAGGCTCCTGTGCGATCCCAGATGGATCGCCCGATGGAGGCAAGTCTCCCTGCTGGATGGAGCTCGGCGCAAATGGCGCTTGTGCCGATGGTGATGATGATTCAGACTCGTCAGGATCGAAGCCAACCTCTTCCTCACCATTCACCTCCATCATGAAGATGGTGACGTCATCCTCATCTAACCCGCAACCATCGCCTTCTACTTCTTCTGATGTCGAACTACCGATGATGATGGCCATTGGCGTATCTGGTACAGGCAGGTTTCCCTGCATAGCCGGCGTCTGTGCGTCGCTCGGCTGCCCCGGGGTAGGAGGCGCTGTTGTCGGCTCGGGCTCGTTGCCGAGCACAGGCTGCCCGGCAATGTTGCGCATGGCCGTATGGTTTGGCCACATTCCCACCGCCTGGAGACCCCATCCTGGCGGAGGAAGATCATGACCGCGCATAGCAATAGCCATTTCTAGAGCATTACGCCATCTACCACGGGAGTATATCAAGTGTCTCTGCACGTCCTGAGGATGCACGCTGTCAATGAGAGTCAGAGCTGCCAACAACAGCTCTGAGCTACCACAAGCGTCAGTATCCTGCATTATCATAATGTCAGCTTCGATATGTTCTTGACTCTCAGGATAACCAGTAATAAGTATCTCATGCATCCTCATGAGGGTCTGCAAAAGAGTGCGTGGTCCATAGCCTGGAGCAAGCGAACCAGGAGGTATAAACGGAGTATCTGGTTCGCCTGCAATGAAGGCCTGAACAAATGCCTGAGACTCCATTTCGATTAAGTCTTCAGTGGTCTGGGGATATTCTCCCATCAAAGAAGGCCTGTTTCCAGGCGGGATTTCGGGCGGAGGTTCGAGGTGTCGTTGAACCTCGGAAGGCGAAGCCTCTATAGTGGTGTCCTCGTCGCTACTCTCGTAGGCCATGATGTTACCTGGGTTCCCGAACATCCAGTCGAAGAAGGATAAAGGGTAATTTCCCAGCGTCCCGTGTTCCACGGGAGTGAGCTCGTTGTTGCCCTCAACGAACCTGCGAACATACTCGAAGTAGTACGCGTACAATCCATGACCATACGCCTCGAGCTCGTCGACGTTGTCCACGCAGCTGACCCAAGTGAAAAATATCTGCTCCATAGCCTCAAAGTCCTGGAGGCTTAGATACTCAATGAATGGTTCACTTGAGCCAAAATGGACTTCGGTCGACCTGTCCTTTCCATTTCCCTTCACTGGACAATCTCGCACAAGATGATCGGTACTACCACATTCATGGCATTTAAGAACCTGGCCGTCTCTACCTCGCGGGTTTCCCCGCCTACCTTTGCCTTTTCCTGAGGTCTCTCTACGGCCTTTGCCACGGCCCTTTCCCCCAAATAATATCTCATCATGTTGTTCATCTGAGAGCCTCTGGAGAAATGCCGCGATGCCTCGTCCGTTCAACCTCCGACGACCTCGCTTACCTTTACCTTTTCCCTTTAAACTTCTCCGTATCCTCCTTCTAACACGACGCACTGGTTTTCGTGTGAACCTCCCCCACCTTCGTTTAGCCTGTTGTAGTAACCAGAACAAGTGTTCAGCACGCTGATTGTCGTTATCCATATTCATGATATCTGACCAATCTAAAGCTTCAGCACCATCTGATGATATAGTGTCTGTATCGGTGCCGGAGTCGAAATCCTCGTCTCCCAAGTAGGTGGATACGCCGTCGGTTAGGGGGTTTGATTCCCCCTCATAAAGAACGGTGTGGTTGTGGTTCTCTAGAAGGAGGGCTGGTTGCCCAGCTTGGTTGTGATCGATCCCCTGCTAATAAAGCAGTGGATTCTCCTGGGTCATCGGCCCATATGCTTGAGGGCCCGTTTCCAGGCTGAGTAGTCAAGGTAGTGTAGAAATTTCCACTACCAGATCCCCTTCCCCTTCCAAACACAGATCCTATGTTGCCAGGAGGCCGTTCAGATAGGTGGCCCATCGAACGCACCCTCTCCAGCAACTCATCATACTGTTGTTGTGTTCGGGGCATTTGGTGATTGAGTGGCTGCAAGAGTTGCATGGCTCGCTGGTTGCCGACGCCTAAGGCGCGGAATAGGATAGTGGTTAGCAGTTGGAAGTTGGGAAGGTCGAATCCCACCGACTGTGCCTCAAGTCGGGCCATTTCGAATCGGGTAAGGGTGACGTCGATTCGTTCCCCGTGAGGCACGTGGAAGTCGATGAGTTGTGTGCCGGAAGTGAGCTGTCGCTCATCTTCCAGGCGTTCGAACTTCATGCTTAGGAGGAACATGATGTAGGTCACTGGGTCGGTGTGGACCCCATCGATGTCAGCACCATAGTTTATAATGTCAGGCGGTACCCTCATGGCGAGTGTCCTCGCTAGGCCACCTAGGCCGCGTTGTATTGCGGCCGCTTGGGCCTGTGGCGTCATACGTCCGCTTGTAACGTTGAGCCATGCGTTGACCTCGTAAATGTACTCACGAAAAGGTACATTACCTTGAGGGTCCCAATATGGGCCATGTGTTTGCCCATCGGTGCTGTTTTCTCCACGACGCATGTGTCCGATTGCTGCCCCCAGCGCGAACCATATAATAGCGAAAACGACTAGCCCGAGAATGTGTAGAGAAGGACGGTTATTATGCGCGTTGCCGCGCTGGGGTAGCGCCTTGTCGAGTCTTCGAGGCGCTCTATCTGGCGGGTCTCCCCGCCTCTGCTTCAAGTATTGCGCTGTTAGCTCGTTGCCGAGCGGTTGGTGGTAACGCAATGATGAAGCGTATATGGTACCAATCTGGTCGTCTAGACGTCGTACCTCTCGTGTTGCTTCTTGCTCTTGAATAGATCCTCGTAAACGTACTGGGAGTGGTGGCGCAGGGTGGTAGGTGGTCACGAAGATCGTGCCGAAGAATATGAGGCTAAGAAGAGCAAGAGCTGACCACGCGAGAGTGCGGCCAGCTCCGCTACCAAGTCGAAAGTGAGCCTGGTAACTCAAATAGCATCCGATTCCATGATCGACATCGGATGGCAAATAGCGTCCATCGCTCTGCTGTGATAGTACAGTATGAGGAATGGGCGGGTAAGATAGGATAAGATCGATGTATCGGTCTTTCCAGCACATAGCGAACACTCGCGGTGTCCGGGCAAATAGGGCGCGCGTGCCTTGGGCCAAAGGCAACGGCGCGCGCGAGCTATGCTCCCGATGCTGTAACATCTCCCAAAGACCTACCCTTAAAGTGCCTTGCCTCGGACGCAGGGCCGAAATAAGCCAGGGCAGACTCGTTTTTGGCGGGGTTCAAGGTGTAGTTGTGCTCCGGGAGGCAACGGGGTATAATAGCATCAGAACTGCGTGATTTACTGCCCGGCAAGTCCCGCTCATCGACAATGACCTCCTGCCCAGCGCCACCTCCGCTTCCATCGCTGACTCGCTCACGTGCCCCATCGCCCACGTATGCGTGGCAGGAAAAGTCCATTTCCAAGACGCCACCCTCCGTGGGCATATCAACTACGCACCAATCTGCCGTGCCATCAATCGCTGCATACTGCTCCTGCGCCTGCTGGAAGACCCCCCCGACGTCCCGAATAAAAATCTCGACGGCCCAGGGGTCGCCCTGCAATGCTCCGGCGCGGGGCCGAGCGGAGAAATGACCGTCGGGGCCACCAAGACAGACTGCCGCCGCCCTGAACCGCGGCCCCCCGCGCCTCGCCTCCTTCTCCTTCGTGAAACCGAAAGGGCTTCCCAAGACGCGCTGCCACATTCATTGGATATGTCCTTGTGGTCTGCGACGTGTTGCACGCCGAATCGGCTTAACCTCCGCGACGCAGACTGCCGGATCATCGCGGGGGTCTCCCGCCGACGGTGCGCGATGCACCCGTGCGAAACGTATGGCTCCTTGTTTTTTTCGGCAGGTTGGATGCCCGAAGCCACGTGGGCCTTTCCCGAGGGGCAAAGACTATGAATGACCCGCTTCCATGTGATAGATGCACCCATAGAGAGATGCCGCGCTGCAGGGGCATGCCCGATCCTGCGAATACCGCGTATCAAACGGACCAGGAAAGTACGTGTGAGGGCGAGGTCAATAGTAGGGGCCCAGAACCGCCTGGGCGTCCGCCTGTAAGGATGGAGCAACATCCAGAATACTTCAAGCGGTCGTGGCCAAGGTGGCACTGCTCGCCTTTGCCTGCTCTGCGGAAGTGCAGGGCGATCAGCTGGAGTTTTTGTTTAGCCCAGGAGAGACTTTCCGAGGGCCAGGGGGCCCGACGCTCATGGGCTTCAATGCCCGTGGGCCAATCTATCATTTCCGCTTCCGCCCCCCCCCCCCCCCCCTCCCCTGCAGATAACTGTAGTCAGTGCTGCAGATCAGCAGCGCAAGGCCTAGCCACAACAGCTCGACGGTAATTGCGCTTCCGAGGCCCAGTCCCGCGCCCTGGCAATGACCTGGCGAGCGCGGCTGCCTCGGCGGCGCGCCCTTTAGACAGAGCATGATGCAACTCATCCGTAACATCCCGACGCCAAAGAACAATATACCTACGTCGTAGCTTCCTAAGATTCTTGGACATTTGCTTCAACTTGGCTGTCAGGATGGCATCGTTATGCTCGTCCGTGCTGTCGTCTAAGTGTTGCCGTATCCTCCTCTTTTTCCCGGCGCTACCTCAACATGATCTGCTCGTCGTTTATGCCCTGGCGCGACCTCAGGTTTGCCCGTGAACCTTTTTGTTTCAGCCCCCCCCCCAGACTGGTAAGCAAAAACCCCCAAGGTGCATTGGGAGACTGCTCTTCTCCAAATATCTGCTTCCGCCTGTCCTCCTCCTCCTTCATGCGCTCCCAAACTGCATTCAGGAAGTCAGCGCGCTGCGCTCCAGTACGCAAGGAATCCATGCGTGTGTCCATATCCCATCTAACTTTTCGCGGCACGAAGCCTATCCGTTCGTTGGTCGTGCTGTGCGATGGTCAGCCAAGCGTATCCGTATGACCATAAAGGATGCGAGCGTGCAGGGGTAGGTGGTCTCGAGCGGCCTCAGTGATAATGACCTGGAGGCACTTGCCTAATCTACGTGACGGCCCAACTGTGGATACGGAGCCCAATGCACAGCGAGGTACAACGATGAAGTCGACCTGCGACTCCGCGCCAGCGTTGTTAAAGAAGGTCGGTCCTGCCCCCAAAAACGTGTTGAGAACCACCATATCGAGATCCTCCAGAAACTTAAGCATGAGGTTGACCGAGTGCTTCTGTGGAGCGCGTGGTGCCTGCGCGCCTATGCTAGTAGACTCAATGTCATACCATCGCTCAGTTTCTTTCAGATGGGTTTGGTCGAAGCCTGAGTTCTGGGGACAGGCGGGATTGACGATGCCGAAATCGAAAACCTTAGACTTAGCTACCAGCAGCAGGTGCAGCCCAATGATGTGTAATAGTCTGCCGTGGTATACGACTGCCTAGTAGGATCGAGCACCCAGCCGATTTATTGGACTAAGGCCCCCTTGCCCATCCCGCCTCCAACATCCACTGCTTACCCACCCTCCTCCAATCTGCAACCCCAGCTGGCCCATACCTCCTCATCCCCGTTTCATTGAGGCAGATGAAGTCCATGTTGCGCGCCTGTGTCGCGACATCAACCAATCTGTCGAGGGAGGCTGCATGAAGTGGATTGTACTGCATGATGGAAACGCTCGAGAACCTCCTAACGCTACTCTCCGACGGCCGGCGGTCACAATTCATGTGCTGTGATATTCCTGGTGGATCTTTCACGAGAAACCAGAGAATAATCATAGAAACTGAGTGAAGCGCAACAACATGGTGCGTGTGCATGTCTTGCGAGGACCAGCAGCAGCAGCAAAAGCAGGAACAGAGGGTGAGGAGGGGACGGGGAGGAGGACGAGGAAAAGGAGGAACAGGAGCAGGAGGAGAGGAAAACGAGGCGGAGGAGAAAAGAGAAGGAGGAAGAACGAGAGGAGGAGGAGGAGGAGGAGGCGGAGGAGGAGGAGGAGGAGAAGGAGGAGGAGGAGGGGGAGGACGAGGAGGAGGAGGTGGAGAAGCAAGAACAGGAGAGGAGGAGGAGGAGGAGGAAGAGGAGGAGGAGCAGGAGGAAGAGGAGGAGGAGGAGGAGACCAGATGGCTTCGAGGACTCGTCCGAAGGCATTTTTTGGAGGATGTCTCGAGCGAAACGCTGATTGTTCAACCAACATGTTAAAAACACATGTTTTTTTCAATATTTTCGCTTCTTGGGCCATCTTGGGGGTCATCCGAGATCGCTCCGAAAAAGATGCCTGACAAGAGCTCTGTCGGCATCTTATTTTTTAGAGGACGTCTCGGGCGAAACGCCCATTTTCGAGGATCCGAAAATTAGGCGAGCGTTTTCGAGATCCCGATTTTTGGAGGATGTCCCGAGCGAACCGCCCATGTTTAGCAAACGACGTCTTAAGGTACGACCCCCAACTTCACGATTTTGTGAAGATGTCTCGAGCGAAACGCTCGTTTTCAAAACCTTTCCTGACATGAACGGGAAGCGCGTGAAAGGGAAGAGTTGCGCAAGAACTTGCAGCATCATCGCGATCAAATGTAGTACAGGCGAGCTCTCCGAACGCTCACAAGGGATACGTATGGACACACGCCCCCCGAACGTTCACAAGCATGTTCCTGCGTATCCTCACCACTACTCCGCATGAGGAAGACGACGGCAAAGACGACGACCGGGGAAGAACGGATAGGAGGAGGAGGAGGAGGAGGCGGAGGAGGAGGGGAGGAGGAGGAGGAAGAGGAGGAGGAAGAGGAGGAGGAGGAGGAGGAGGAGGAGGAAGAGGAGGAACAGGAGCAGGAGGAGGAGGAGGAAGAGGAGGAAGAACAGGAGGACGAGTTGGAGGAGAAAGAGGAGGAAGAGGAAGAGGAGAAGACCGAGGAGGAGGAGGACGAGGAGGAGGAAGGAGAAGTAGGAACAAGGCGAGGAGGAGGAGGAAGATGAGGAAGAGGAAGAGGACGAGGAGGAGGAGGAGGAGGAAGATGAGGAAGAAGAACAGAAGGAGGAGGATGAGGAGGAGGAGAAGGAGAAGGTGAAGGAGGAAAAGGAGGAGAAGGAGGAAGAGGAGGAGGAGGAAGAGGTAATTGTGGGAGGATGTCTCGAGCGAAACGCTGATTTTTCATCGGAAGTGTGTAAAACACATGAGTTTTTCAATATTTTCGCTTCTTGGGCCACCTTGGGGGTCATCCGAAATCGCTCCGAAAAGATGCCTTGCAAGAGCTCTGTCGGCATCCCATTTGTTCGAGGATGTCTCGGGCGAAACGCCCATGTTCGAGGATCCGAAAATTAGGCGAGCTTGTTCGAGATCCCGATGTTTGGAGGATGTCCCGAGCGAACCGCCCATGTTTAGCAAACGACGTCTTAAGATACGACCCCCAACTTCACGATTATGTGAATATGTCTCGAGCGAAACGCTCATTTTTGGAACCTTTTCTGACATGAACGGGAAGCGCGTGAAAGGGAAGAGTTGCGCAAGAACTTGCAGCATCATCGCGATCAAATGTAATACAGGCGAGCTCTCCGAACGCTCACAAGGGATACGTATGGACACACGCCCCCCGAACGTTCACAAGCATACTCCTGAATATCCTCACCACTCCTCCGCATGAGGAAGACGACGGCAAAGACGACGACCAGGGAAGAAGGGATAGGAGGAGGGGGAGGCGGAGGAGGAGGGGAGGAGGAGGAGGAGCAGAAGAAAAGGCGAGGAGGAGGAGGGTGAGGAGGACGAGGAAGAGGAGGAACAGGAGCAGGAGGAGGAGGAGGAGGAGGAAAAGGATGAAGAACAGGAGGAGGAGAAGTTGGAGGAGAAAGATGAGGAAGAGGAAGAGGAGAAGACCGAGGAGGAGGAGGAGGAGGAGGAGGAGGAGGAGGAAGGAGAAGTAGGAAGAAGGCGAGGAGGAGGAGGAAGATGAGGAAGAGGACGAGGAGGAGGAAGATGCGGAATAAGAACAGAAGGAGGAGGAGGAGGAGAAGGAGAAGGAGAAGGAGGAAAAGGAGGAGGAGGAAGATGAGGAGGAGGAGGAAAAAATAATTGTGGGAGGATGTCTCGAGCGAAACGCTGACTGTTGAACGGAAATGTGTAAAACACATTGGTTGTTCAATAGTTTCGCTTCTTGGGCCATCTTGGGGGTCATCCGAGATCGTCTGACAAGATGCCTTGCAAGAGCTCTGTCGGCATCCAACTGTTTCGAGGATGTCTCGGGCGAAACGCCCATTTTCGAGGATCCGAAAATTAGGCGAGCGATTTCGAGATCCCGACTTTTGGAGGATGTCCCAAGCGAAACGCCCATGTTTAGCAAACGACGTCTTAAGATACGACCCCCAACTTCACGATTTTTGGAGGATGTCTCGAGCGAAACGCTCGTTTTCAAAACCTTTCCTGACATGAACGGGAAGCGCGTGAAAGGGAAGAGTTACGCAAGAACTTGCAGCATCAACGCGATCAAATGTAGTACAGGCGAGCTCTCCGAACGCTCACAAGGGATACGTATGGACACGCGCCCCCCGAACGTTCACAAGCATATTCCTGAGTATCCTCACCACTCCTCCGCATGAGGAAGACGACGGCGAAGACGATGACTGGGGAAGAAGGGAGAGGAGGAGGAGGAGGATGAGGAGGAGGAGGGGAGGAGGAGGAGGGGAGGAGGAGGAGGAGGATAAGGAGGAGGAGGAGGAGGAGGAGGAGGAGGAAAAGGAGCAGCATCAGCAGCAGCAGCAGAAGAAGAGGTGAGGAGGAGGAGGGGGAGAAGGACGAGGAAGAGGAGGAACAGGAGCAGGAGGAGGATGAAAAGGAGGAAGAACAGGAGGAGGATGAGTTGGAGGAGAAAGAGGAGGAAGAGGAAGAGGAGAAGACCGACGAGGAGGAGGAGGAGGAGGAGTAGGAGGAAGGACAAGTAGGAAGAAGGCGAGGAGGAGGAGGAGGAGGAGGAGGAGGAGGAGGAGGAGAAGGAAAAGGAGGAAAAGGAAGCGGAGGAAGAGGAGGAGGAGGAAGAGGACATTTTGGGAGGATGTCTCGAGCGAAACGCTGCTTTTTCAACGAACGTGTTTAAAACACATTGTTTTTTCAATAGTTTCGCTTCTTGGGCCATCTTGGGGGTCATCCGAAATCGCTCCGAACAGATGCCTTGCAAGAGCTCTGTCGGCATCCCATTTTTGTTCGAGGATGTCTCGGGCGAAACGCCCATTTTCGAGGATCCGAAAATTAGGCGAGCGATTTCGAGATCCCGGTTTTTGGAGGATGTCCAGAGCGAAACGCCCATGTTTAGCAACAGACGCCTT
This sequence comes from Prorocentrum cordatum, assembly GCA_963575745.1. Taxonomy (NCBI): domain Eukaryota; class Dinophyceae; order Prorocentrales; family Prorocentraceae; genus Prorocentrum; species Prorocentrum cordatum. Next base: position 574,894 of record CAUYUJ010000336.1, on the reverse strand, counting down.
AAGATACGACTCCCAACTTCTCGATTGTTGGGAGGATGTCTCGAGCGAAACGCTTTTTTGTTCAAAACCTCACCACTCCTCCGCATGAGGAAGTCGACGGCGAAGACGACGACCGGGGAAGAAGGGATCGGAGGAGGAGGAGGCGGAGGAGGAGGGGAGGAGGAAGAGGAGGAGGAGGAGGAGGAGGAGGAGGAACAGAAGACGAGGTGAGGAGGAGGAGGGGGAGGAGGACGAGGAAGAGGAGGAACAGGAGCAGGAGGAGGAGGAAAAGGAGGAAGAAAAGGAGGAGGAGGATTTGCAGGAGAAAGAGGAGGAAGAGGAATAGGAGAAAACCGGCGAGGAGAAGGACGAGGAGGAGGAAGGATAAGTAGGAAGAAGGCGAGGAGGAGGAAGATGATTCTCCCGCTCGCGCGCTAGCGAGCTGTCTCCGAGCGCGGCCGCGGCTCGCGCGCGCGGGGCGGCCCAAAATGGGCAGGCCCGTCCCGCGCGCTCGTGCCGGGGCGCCGCGCGTCAGGCGGGGGAGACCGCCTGCTCGCCGACGACGGCGAGGCAGCGCCCATCAGCCTTAGATTGGGAGAGGAGGGAGGGGGGCAGAGAAGCTGCGGAGACAGCAGGAGCTTGCTCACAGAGAATAGAAGAGGCATTCTCCCGCTCGCGCGCTAGCGAGCTGTCTCCGAGCGCGGCCGCGGCTCGCGCGCGCGGGGCGGCCCAAAATGGGCAGGCCCGTCCCGCGCGCTCGTGCCGGGGCGCCGCGCGTCAGGCGGGGGAGACCGCCTGCTCGCCGACGACGGCGAGGCAGCCATACCCGTGCTCAAGGACCTTGCGAAGTGACAAGGTTTCGGCGGGCGGCCGCAAGTAGGGCAGGCCAAGCGGCGGGGCCGACTTGGAGAAATGAAGCGACAAGGCGGTCGCTGGCGGTGGCGAAGAACAGGATCCGCGCCCGTGCGGGCTCGGGCAGCGCAGCAAGAACTGTGGAAGCGGCGGCGGCTTGCAGGTAGCGCTCAGCACTGGAAGCCTGACGCCAACGCCCCCGCCAGAAGACGCGAGGGACGTCTTCCGTAGCGATATAGAAGTCTGTTGCGCCAGAGCCCCGCAGACATGCGGGCGTCAGGTTGAGCCCCTGACCCGCTTTGGCAAGAGGGACGCCCAGGGCCGAAAGCAAATGATTCCACCGAGTACGGAAGCCGCTCGCACCGAAAGGGGCGAGAGGATCGGTGGAAGCCAACCGCCCAAACACTTGATTCAGAATCTTCACCGTGCCCCGATCGGAGCAGCGAGCATGCTGCGTCGGGTACGTTCTCCTGGTCTTGGGAACAAGAATCGAAAGAAAAGCATCCCCTTCAACTTCGAGGCGGTCGCAAGGAAGCGACAAGTCACAGCGGCGTGACGCCAGCAGCTCGCCAGGCCTGAGGAACATCGTAAAGCCCATGAGCAGCAAGGCCGCCATCACAGGCCAGTCCCAGGCGAAACAGAGACCGACCATAGCGCGCAGCAGAGCGCGAGGTAAGGGCGGGCGGAGCTTTGGCGGCTCCGCGAGCTTCCATTGTTTCGCTACGTCCCAAGCTTCTGTTAGAAAGGCCTTCCAATGCGGATGAGCGCTCTGGATTCCCAAGATGGCATGAACCAGAATATAATGAGGGAAACCTGCATCATGAAGCCACACGCCGAAGGTCGCGAGGAAGCGGGCGAGAAGTAGCCCGCTACGGTAAAGAGTGGCGGGCGGCACGCCAGTGTGTTCTGCTAACCACAGTTCGAACGCATCAATCGATCTCGAGCGACGATCGAGATACGCGGAGGTGAGGTGAGAATCGCGCACGAAGGGAGTGCGCGGAGGGCGAGCGGGCGCAGAAGGCGCAGCCCGACTAAGCCCTTGGCCTGCGGTCGGCGCCGCGGCTCCCAGAGAGATGCAGAGGCCGCAGACGCACCACAGGATGAGCGCAGGGCGGCCAGGGCTGGGAGAGCTGATCAGCGTGGCGGCCCTCCTGCTCCTGGACGCGTAGAAGGGCGGAACGAGGGTGTCCCGCCCGTCGGTCTCGAACCCCGACGCCTCCGCCAGCATCGCCCGCGCCGAGGTGAAGGATCCGCCCATGTTACGGTGAGCACGGCGAGCCCCTGCTTCGATGTCGGCGGGCAGAGCGTCCCCTCCCTCGAGGGTCGCCCAGTCAAAGGGCGGGCGCGGCTCGGCGCGCGCAGCTGCGGCCGATTCGGCGAGCTCGGAACGAGCTGCCGAGGACGTGAGGCCCGAATGATGTGGAACGGGCACCACCTCCGCGAACGCGTCGAGGATCTCGGACGGAGGGGAATGAGATCCCCACAGCGCTGCTGGGATGGCGCCGTGACCGTCCTGCACGTGGTACAGAAGGTCGAAAAGGCAGGCCAACTTGCCCGCGCGCCTCCTGTGCTCGATCTTTGAGCCGAGCCCGATGCCACGGATGGCGCCCGCCCCCATGGCTTGGAGGTCAGCGCCCGCGGGGATAGCCTCGGGCTCGACGGCGGCCACGTAAGGATGCAACCACGAGGCTTCGTCGATCGGCTCGGCGCCGCCTGTCTGAAACAGGCGCTTATAGGCGTGCAAGGCCTGCAGGAGGCAGTGCAGGTCATCTCTGCCCTCGGGCTCGGCGGCCCCTGCGGGTGCGAAAGACCTCAGCCACGACGCCGCGCTCTGGAAGGCAGCTTGCCAGGCGGGTCCCCACCTCACCACTGTGACCTTCTCACCGCCGAGGTTGAGACGCCACGCTAGGGCGGTGGCGGCCCCTGGAGGCAAGGGCTGCTCAACGGCCGCGGAGGCCGTGCGCCGCGCTGCGAAGGCTGCAGCCGCGGCGCTCCCAGCGTCGCCGCTGTGGGAGCCGCTGGGATGCAGCTCGTGCCCTGAATCTCGGCCAGGCGCGGGGCCGCTCGAAGACCCCCTTTCCTCGGCGGCACGCCCTCCGCCCTGCGGGGCCGCAACAGCATCGCTGGAGGAGCGCGTGCCTACCGAAGACGGAGGGGCCTGAGCAGCGGAGTCCGCGCGGGAGCTGCCTGCGTGGGCGTCGCCCGAGCTCGCATCATGGCGGGACGTGGCTGGCCGCTGCGCAGTAGCGGGGCTCGGGCGCCGCTTCGGAGCGACTCGAGGGGAGCGCACCTCGCGACGCCGAGGCGACGTCGCCTGACGCGAAGGCGCGCGAGAGGAGCCGCGCGCGACGGCCCGACTAAGCCCCTGGCCTGCGGTCGACGCGCGGGATCGCGACGCCGCACGCCCACCAGAGTGGTGAGGGGGCGGCGGCGGCGGCGGGGGCACGGGCCGCGGAGTCTCGGAGCCTAGACGCGTGCCGCGGCCCCGAGAGCGACTGCGAGCCGAGGCCCGAGCGGCGGGCGGAGAGGCCCCCGAGCGGCGAGGGAAAGCCGCCTGCAGGCGGCGGAGGACCTCGGGGTTCAGGCCCGCTACGACGCGCTCGAGGTCCATCGAGGAGTCTGCGAGGGCACTCAGCACGACGTCCTCGAGCTCCGTCGGAGAGTCCTCGTCGCACGCGGGCTCCGCTCTCGAGCGGCTGCGAACGCTCGCGGGCGGGGACCCGTCAGGAGTGTGCGGGCCCTCCGATGCCTCCCCCGCAGGCGGCTCCGACGGCTCCTCGGGCGAGATCGGGCCGTCGACGGGAGGCGACGAGCAGCCCCCCGAGGGAGAGGTGCGGTCGGTCCCGTACGGGTTTGGAGACCGCGTACGGCTGCGGGCAGGGCTGCGGCTCCGCGGTGGGGAGCCCACTCCCGCGGCGGAGCTGGGGCGTGCCGCGCCTGCCCAGCGGCGCGCATTGGCAGTGCGACGCGCCCTGCGGCCAGGCGCCGTGGCGGCCCCCCCCTCAGGGGCGGGGAGCGCCGCCATCGAAGCCCGCCGCTGCCTGGCGGCGCGCCTGGTGCGCGCGGCGCCCGTGCGCGAGGCGGAGTGCGGCGCGTGACCACCGCGGTTGGGCTGGTCCTCGACCGCTTCATCCCGCGGGCCCAGGCGGGCGCGGACCGCGCGCCGCTCACGACGGCTGAAGCTGGACGCAGGGTCGTCGGCGGGCCTTGCCAAGGCGCGCGGGTCCTCAGCCTCCACCTCGGCCAAGGAGCGGCCAGTGGACGACGCGGGTGCGTCCCCAGCACGAGCGGCACGTTCTGCGATGGCGAGGCCCGTCGAGACCTCAGCGTTGTGCAGGACGGCGCGCAAGGTTTGCGCCAATCCCGACCCAGCTGGACGGGAGCAGTGCGCGGCAAGCCCGCGGCCTCTCGACTGGCGGCCTCGCGCACGCGTCGGAAGTAGGCGCGATCGGCCATCCCTTCCGCGAGCTCGGCACGAGCGACGGCACGCTCTCCTTCGCCGCGTGCAGGAGCCTGCACCGTGCGCCTGGTGGCGTCGGCACGCGCGGTGCGGAGTGCGTCGAGCTCCACGCGGCCGCGCGACACGGCGGAGACGAGGGTGGCATCCGACTCAGCCGCCCGCGTCGCGAGGGCAGACGAAACCCCGCCCCTCGGGAGAGGCGCGCCCGAGGCGGGGAGGGCAGCCCGAGGGGCCAGCTCGGCGCTCGCAAGGGCGACCCGCGAGGAGACCGCCTCTTCGAGTGCCTGAAGGGCCATGGTCGACCCTGGAGCCAGCTTGCCCTTGCGGGCGCCCTTTCCTGCCGCCTTGGCCCGGGCGTAGGCGCGGGCGGCAGGACCGTCGCCGCCCGTGCTAGGAACATCGGGCGGCGCGGCGGCCTGCGAGACGGCCTGGAGCAACACTGACTTGGCGTCACAGAGCTGCTTCCACTTCAGCGCGCGGGCTGCTCGCTCGTCGGCGCCCAGGTGCGCGGGAGTCCTGTCTGGATGGTAGACTAGGGACTGGCGCCTGAAGGCGGCCTCAATTGTGCCGCGCGAGGCCCCGTCCACTACGCCAAGCAGTTGGCGAGAGGCGCTCACCCTGGCCGCTCGCTGGAAGGTGCGGGGGGTAGCTGCAGAGGCCCCCTTTGGCGCTTCCCGCGAGCCGACGCGCGACGAGCCCACCCCGATAGCAGGCGGAGGGGCCGCCGCGGCCTTGGAGCGGAGGGCCAGTGGCGGAGCACGCTTGGCGGCCTGGGGAGCCGATCCTGCGCTGGCGGCGCCAGGGTCGGGGCCGGGCGAGCCGCCCTCCGCGGAGGCAGACGCTTTTGGCGTGGCGTCTGCAGAGGACGCGAGAGGCCGTTCGCTGTCAGCGAAGAGCGCGTTGCGAGGCCCGCGACGCTCTCCGCTGGCGAGAGCAGCTTCAATGCTGCTCTCGGCGGCGCCCGAGGGGTCAGGTGCCTCCCCCTGGGCGCCGTCGCTGGCGGCGTCGGCGGTCATCCCCGCGCCCTCCGAGGGGGGGGGGGCGGCCGCCCAGCGGTGGCTGAGCAGCCCCTCGGGGCCTCGAGCCACAAGCTGCGCAACAAATCGGCCCCAGAGACAAGTAGGGAATGACGAACGGGAGTCGGCGTACGCAATGCAATCAAAGCGAGTAAATTCTCCTCTCTCTGCTTCAACTAACCAGGCGGGAGGGTCACGGGACGGGGGCCTCACCGCACGGTTCCGCGTGGGGTCGTCGGCCCGTGCACCCGCACGTACATGTAGGGCAAAGTGGTCGAAAGAACGTGAGATAGACAGGAGAACCGGTGAGTCCGAGCCACGATACGGGGCGAGAGTGCGAATACAGCAGTACTTGCACAAGCTCTTATACACCGTTGTCTCAAGGATATTGATGTGACGGGGCATGCGAAACTCCCATTTGTACGCGAGCCGAAAGCGCAGCGCCTCTGATAGCTCGGTGACCCAACGCGGCGCGACGGGGGGCTCAATAGAGGGAGCCCCAGGTCGCGATGCAGTTGGGTGAGCTCAGGGCCCAAGGGCACGCCGCGGCTGAGTACGGCGAGGAGGCTCCGATTGTGCAGGATCGTGTGCCACCCCCCGTGCTCCGATCTGCGCCACAGCTCGGCGGAGAGCTGCGGGCTGATAGGAGCGCGGACAACGCCCCCCCAGCCGAGAGACGCGTCCGTACCGAACACCTCGGGGCAAGGCTGCGCCCGAAGGTCGGTTATAGCCGTAAAGGCTAAAAAGGTGCAGGCCAAAAGCTCGTCGCGAACATAAGGAGGCAAGTCGTATTCAATGCCCTCCTCGGTCGCCAGGCGCGACAGGAAGTTGTAGACGTGCGTGAAAATGGCGAGCATCGGACGGCGATAGAGGAACACCTGGACCCAGCAGCCCACAAGAGAGGCTAACAGGGAGCGTGTGGTGATGCCGAGGTAGATTTGGATCAGGGTCAGCCTGCACAAGGCCACCGTCCGCACTAAGGGAGCGCAGACGATGCCTATGCGCCCTTCCACCTCGGCGCCCACCACCACCTTGTGCGTTTCGCCGCGCGCGCGCTTGCCTTGATGCTGAATCAGGCCCACGCGCGGGTAGCCTGCATCGCAGGCGGCGAAGACCTCACGATCACGACGACAGGGGTCGTCGGGGCGAGGAGCGGAGCCATGCCACGAGAGCTTCTGAAAACCTGTATGGTCATCAATATTCAGCATCTCGACAAACGGGCCCCGCGGGAAGGGCGAGCGGTGGACAACCTGCTCGTGAGGCCGCAAGGCCCCGAAGCTGTGCAAGACGCCTTCATGTGCAGAGTTGGCAATCTCCACCGCCATGTTGTCGCCCATCGCTAGAGCATTGAGGCAAGGCGCGACGTCCACACCTTCGAGCTCGGGGCGCCAGGCTCGAAAGGCCTTGAAGCGGGATGATGGCAGACGAACGCGAAGGGCGTTACGCCTGGCGCGCGCGGGAGGAACGCGGAAAGTGTAGTAAAACTCCCGTAGGTCGTCGCAAGAAACTGCCAGCCACTCCCCAGGCGCCAGACCCAAACGGCACAGCAGGAAACCCTGGCCAAGGCGCTGGGTGCTGGATGAGATTGAGGCACAGCGGCTGTTCACGACCGTTGGGTTCAGGATCAGCCTGTCGTAGTCGCTGTCCTTCGGTACCCTGAAAGCTCCGCAGGCTTCATCCCAGGCGAGGTCCGAAGCAGGAGTCAGGTACAGGGCGCCGCAGGCATCCCACTTCTGGAGCAGGGCCCACAGCTCGGCGCGGTCCATATGGACACGCGCCCCCTTTTGGCCAGCAGGCCACTCTGACGCCGGGAGCCGCATCTCCTCTGGATTGATGAACGCTTCGCGGACTCGAGCGTCAGAGAGAAATGGAATGGGATCAAACACTGGCGAATAATCCCACTTAATGCGAGACGCCCTGACTTTTAAATCGAAGGGCTCGACCTGGGTGGAGTCCCAAGCCGCCGCAGACGCCAGCGAACCAGGCACGGAAGGAGCGCTGGTCGGGCAGTGCCGCATGGGGGCGGGCACGGAAGAAGAGGAGGTGAAGGAGGCCTCCAAAGCTGCAACATGGGTGGCCAGGCCATGGAGCGAGACCTCAGTAGAGTCGAACTTGGCGAAGGCTCGACCTAAGTCGCTCTTGCCACCACGGGCGAGGCGAACTGCGATCCGACACAACCGTTCGATACGGGTGCGGACGCCCTCCTGGCAGGGCGAGACCGTGGCACGGACGCGAGCCTCGGCGGGAGCGAGGCTAGGATGACCCAAAGTGAGCCAGTTCAACGCAATAACAGAATACTGCGCGAGCGTCCGCGCCGCGCGCCGCAATCTCCAGCGCTCCCTGCGCCTCGCCGACAAGCCGTCAGGCGGGGGACCAAGAGGTGGAGCAGGCGGGCACGGCCAAGGATCGCGGGGAGGCGGCCCCAAAAGGTACGGGTCGTCCCGGTCCATTGCACGCATAGATGAGCGGGAGAAAGATCCAAGAGAACATCGAGCACCCATCCCAACCTGGGACAGCGCTGCCGCCCAGTGGGTGATATCAATGTTCGCACCTGGAAACAGGCGCAGCAAGGCAGACAAGTCAGCGACAAATGGCGCGACGTTGGCAAGAGCAGCAGGGGTGCTTGAAGGAGAACAAGCACCAGCAAGAACACCAACCTCAGGGGCTGCAGGCCCCATGGGGGGAGCGCTCGACTGAGGCAGGTGACGGCCAAAATGGCCGAATGGATCCGAGGGGCGGTTCGGAGCAGAGCGAGGGGCGTGGTGGCGGAACGTACTCCTCCCTGCGGGGCCGCAACAGCATCGCTGGAGGAGCGCATTCCTACCCTCACGCCCTCGCTGCGCCCAAACACGCCTAGCAGCCATAGCAGCGTCGGTGCAGACTGTCTGCGGCGGCGTACCTCGGCCACGCGAAGGCCCCCCCTCCAAGAAGGCGGGCGCCAAGGGCATCTTCAGTCCTTCTTGGGCACCGCCTTCGGGGCCTTGGGAGCACCCTGAGATTTGAAGGGGGGCTTTGAGACCTTGGGCTGCTTGGGCTGATGAGGTGGATGCTTGGGGAGCGCGACGGCGCGCTCGGCGTCGAGGCGCGCCCGAAATGCTTGCAGCTCCTTCATGTATTCGCCCTGCGCCGACAGCCAGCGAGGATCCACTAGGGGTGAAAACGGGGTCTGGGCCTCGCGCTCCGTGTGACGACTGGTCACGCGACACGGGGGAGGCTCCAGCCCCGTGAGGAACCAAGCGGCCTCGAGGTAGCCGCGGTCCCCCGCCAACTGGTCGATGAACATGCACTGGCAAGTCAGCAAGGTCTGGACCCTCTCGGGGTTGCCCTCCTCGCAGGCCCGCCACAGCTCGGCGCTGAGGAAGGCAAAATGCGTCAACAACTCGTGCGTCGACGGCTGAGCCCCGAGGGGGCTGTGCTCGCGAAAGTACTGATGCATGGCCATGGGGGTCACGGCGCTGACTTCCACGCCCAGAACGCGGGCCAAATTCTCCCTCATCAGTCCTCGCGCGTCGGGGCCGTGCTGCATCGGCGCTTGCTGCCACTCGCGCCTCCGAGCGATTCCCCCCATCGGAGCCGATGCGTGCGCGGGGTCGCCCGAGGTCGCGGGCGGAGTTTGAGTTTGGTCGCTCAGGGTCCCCAGAAGCGGGTGGAAGGCTGGGCGATGGCCCCGCCCCTGCTGCAAGGAAAGGGACTGGTGCAGGCACTGAAGCATGAGGCTGAAGTCCGTCGGATTGGCCGCAAGGGGCGGCTCTAACCCGTCGGCGCCGCCCACCTCGGCAAAGCCGTCGACCGCAGCGGGATAGGCTAGCCCAGGCGGCGGCGGGGGGCCCATCGGTCCGAAAGCGGACGAAGGGGCCCGAGGGACAGCAGAAGAGCGCGCCTTCTCCCACGCCGAGACCAGCGCGGAGGTGGGTCCCTTGGGGCGCGCGGAGACCCGATGAGGGGCCACGGGTGCGTGGGACAAGACGGCCTCGATCCCCGCAGGATCCAGCCCGAGGCGCGCCGCCTCGTCGCTGAAAAGCTGAGGCACCTCGGGCCGAGCGCTCTGGGCAGCCGGAGCGGGGCCCAGCGGTTCGGGTCCGCCGACCATCGTGGAGGCCGCGTGGGCTGCAAGCAAGGCGCGCATTTCGGCAGCTACCTCGGCGCGGGTCATGGGAGCCCCGTCGTCCAGAGACGCCGCAGGAGCGCCAGGAGCAATCGGAGCAGGACCCGCGACCCGTGGCGGCGCGGCGGCGCCAGCGCGCTTGGCGGGCGGGCCGCGCGGCGCTCCAGCGACCGCGGGGGCTCGCGCACTTGGGGCCGCGCGGTCGGCTTCCCCGTCGGCCGCGAACCCCTCGGGCTCCTCCATCTCGTCGGCAGAGTGGTAGGGGGTAGCCCGATCGGCCCCTGGGAGAGGCTCTTCCCCTGCGGTAGGCGGGGCGCCGTGCAAACGAGCGTAGCCCTCGCGAAGCACCCGAACCCCCGAAGGATGCGGCCAATAGACGCGGCTGCGCACCTCGGCGAAGGGAACGATGCCTGCGTCGTCGCCGACCTCTAGAGGGTACAGCGACTCGAGCTCGAGCTCGGCAACCTCGATATCTATAACGAGGACGGATGCGGTAGTGGCGAGCGGCCGTGAAGCGGCCCCCTGGAGCTGGACGTCCACTAGCTGGAAGGGGCCTATCATCCCAGCAAAGCCATCCGCCTCGGCAGCCTCGAGCTCCGCTGTAGAGCGAAAGGCACCAGGCAGGGCCAGCAGGATGCCCCCTTCTCGAGAGGCGAGGGGGATAGCCGCCCAGCTGGTGTCGCCGTCGTCTAGGCGCCATCGTGCGTAGTCGCGCGCCGTGGGCGCAGCGAAAGGGTAGAGCTCGGGCCAAAGGGGCCCTCCGCCAACTGGTGGCAGCTCCGCCATCAGTGGGCGCCGCCGTGGACGCCGCCGCCCGCACGCTGGGCGTCTGCCCGCTCGAGCGCTTGAGGTCGAGGCGGAGCCCCGTAGGCCAGCGCTCGCGCCGCACGGCGGTCCTGCTCAGGTGAAGCAGAAACCGCGCCGCGCGGCCAGGCGAAGGGCCAGAGCCTCCGCCACACGTACGGGCCCAGCAGCCCGAGGCAGCAGCCCGCGCAGGCGCTGCAGGCGGCCGTCACCCAGAGGAGGGCGGCGACCGTGCTGAGCAGCCAGGGAGAGACCCCGCCGCTCAGGTCCACCGCCAGCCCGAGGCAGACGGTGGGGCAGGTGGAACCCGCCGAAGGGAGAGGGCAGGAGGCCCCCTCGCCCTCGGACGAGTCCGCCTGCAGGATGGACCAGGCAGGAGCTGGAGGCCCCTGGTCCTGAAGCACAGAGAGGGGGGCAGCCACGAGCCGCTCGTAGAGCGCGGCCCGCAGCCCCCTGAACAAAATCTCCCCAGCGCCCTGGAGAGCCGCTTGTGCGACCGCCTGCATAAGGCGCCCGCGCGCGCGGCCGACGGGGGGCACTTGGGCAGAGAAGCTGCGGAGACAGCAGGAGCTTGCTCACAGAGAATAGAAGAGGCAGGAAGAGGACGGAGAGGAGGAGGAGGAAGAGGAGGAGGAGGAGGAGGAGGAGGAGGAGGAGGAGGAGGAGGAAGAGAAGGACGAATAACAGAAGGAGGAGGATGAGGAGGAGGAGGAGAAGGAGAAGGAGGAGGAGGAAAAGGAGGAAGAGAAAGAGGAGGAGGAGGAAGAGGTAATCGTGGGAAGAAGTCTCGAGCGAAACGCTGAATTTTCAACGAATGTGTTTAAAACACATTGGTTGTTCAATAATTTCGCTTCTTGGGCCATCTTGGGGGTCATCCGAGATCGCTCCGAAAAGATGCCTTGCAAAAGCTCTGTCGGCATCCCATTTGTTCGAGGATGTCTCAGGCAAAACGCCCATTTTCGAGGATCCGAAAAGTAGGCGAGCGATTCCGAGACCCCGAATTTTGGAGGATGCCCCGAGAGAGGAGGAAGAACAGGAGGAGGAGGAGGAGTTGGAGGAGAAAGAGGAGGAACGAGGAGAAAACCGACGAGGAGAAGGACGAGGAGGAGGAAGGATAAGTAGGAATAGTGCGAGGAGGAGGAAGATGGGGAAGAGGATGAGGATGAGGATGAGGAGGGGGAGGAGGAGGGGGAGGAGGAGGAGGAGGAGGAGGAGGAGGAGGAATAATAACATAATGATTTTGCCGCTGCACTGCTCTGCCCCGATTCGTCGCGGTCCTCCTGGCAGCCAGCCAGGCAGCCGTCGAGCACGACACTTGATGACAGAAAGCTCAGCAAATACTATTCATGCGTACGGAGCTGCCCTCAGAGGCGGGCCACACGACGGGGCTCTGCCCCCGTGGCCGTGGCCAGGAGACTCGCCCGCCAAGCGTCCAGCATTAATCAAACAACCGAACCACGCTGAGAGCATCCACGTCGAGCCGAATCTTCTCACCCTTCGGGTGCCTGCCAGCGAGAATGCGGTTCCAATCATGTTTTGACGAGCGGGGACAAAGCGGCTTCGTGTTGCAGCGCTCGCTGATTCAAATAGCGCACGTACCCACCCGTCGAAAAAGGCTTTGCACTTCAGGCAAATGCGGACCGCACGGCCGTCAGAACAAGATAATGCAATGCACTTGTGACCCAGCTCCACGAGCTTGGCGTCATAGAGTTTGTGAGTCGTCGAACAGACACCATTAAAGGGCCAGCAGCGCCTGGACACCCTCAAACGTTGCTTGCACTGCCAAAACGTGTCCCTAGAAACCCAGGGGTGGCAAGCCTTGGGCACTGGAAACACTGGCTCCTGCTGCACACGAGAGGCCTGGGACAAATCGCAGGCTGGCCACAGCTGGAGCAATCTGGCAGCGAGCACACAAACGTTACGAGAAACTAACAAGGCCCTGTCGGGCCTCTCGGACTGCTCAGGGCAAGGCTTCCCGTGCGCCAGTGCCCCCAACTTAGCATAGTGATCGGCGAGGTCATTCCCCGCCATATAAAAAATTAAACGCCCATCGCCAGCAACGTCACCGTCGGTCATGTGACCTTTGGCCTTATGGATGGGGCCCATCTTAGATTCCACAGTCCAGATGAGCATTCCAGCGTGAACACGATTAAACGAGAGGTGCTCGGCTCGAGGCGGCGACCAAAGCTGAACGACATTCAGGCAATCGCTGAAGCCGACCGAGCCCTCGAGTGCATTCTGACACGCTGCGGTGCACGCTGCAAACTCGCCTGCCTGCGCTGTTTGCGGGATGGGGAGAACGAGGGGAGCATAAACATGCCCCAACTCTTGCCTAGACTCAGAGACCGACACATATGACCACCCCGTGCATGACAGCTCGCCGATGACAGATCGAATGCATGAACCGTCCATGAATATATTACCACTAACATGATAATCATCACGCTGGGGGTCACACGCATGATGAAATATAGGCTCAGACCTGGTGGGTGCAGGAAACAAATCCCCAGGATGACACATGATCCCGTACGTGTGCAATACTCGGTCGTGCGCACTTAGATCATCTCAAGGCTGGGGATCATGCTGAACATTTTCGCCAAGTAGCTCTTGGCGGATCTCAGGAGGCTGCTGGCTCTGGCAAATCCAAAACCGATGGGACATCGTGTCCTGTTCCAGGCCGCACAAACGACAGAGCACGTCGGGTAGAATACACCCGTGCCACACTGCGCGGCACTTGGTCCAAGGGGCCTGACAAACCAGCCCACGGATGCAGCCGTTTTCCAACGCAGTGAACTTACTGGACGACATGGCCGCCAAGGGCGCATCCAAGCAAGCTCTCCTGTTGAGACCAAGGCTGTCACCGTCAGCTCGTTCGTGGGGGCGCAAAACGGCCCGACAGGGGAGTCTTTTGAGGAGGGCAGGAGAGACCAAGGTGAGGGAAACACAATGAAAGACGGCATGTGCCACCCAAGACGCCCCGCCGACAGCCTCGCGGCCCCCGCGGGGCCGCCCGCCTTCCTCCACGTGGGGGGAGGGGGGGGGGGGGGGGCACGAACAGGGGCACCCACGGCCAACGCAACACGGCCAAACTGAAGCCGAAACCGAAAGCGCCAGTAAGGCTGGCCCAAACTTCCTTAGACCAGCGCACAATAGGAGCCACCGCACAGTACCACGTGGGGTCGGCGGCAAACAGCAAAACTGCCGTGGGGGAACGTCCTCCAGCCGTGGGGCTCAAAAAGCGCCCGAGCGACCTGCGGAGGGAAGCCAACTCGTGGTCCGAGGTGCCGTGCACCTCGCATCCATAGGTCCGACTGGGAAGAGGACCGCTCGTGAAAATACGCTTGGCATGTCGCCCCAAGGACGAGCGGTGCGCGCCAAGTCTGTGAACCTTCCTCTTGAAATCCTGTTTCCGAACCTGGACCTTGCCTCCTCTCCTAGCCATCCTCCTTGGTTTCCCCGCGGCATCATCAATGCCGAGGTTGACGGCGAAAGAGCACGGAAGGCCACCGACAGCACCGAGGCCCCGGCGAATCTCCTTAGCAACACAAGGTTCAGTGGCGATCACAGCCGCCTTGCTGACAGAGATGGCACATCCCAGATCGGACTCGATGACAATCTGCAGCTTCACCGATCCCTCCGGGAGATCCTGAACGACCGCTCTGGGCCGACCAGTGCACGACAGGGTGTAATCGTCGATGTGGACTCGCAGCGAAACCGATCTGGGAAGGCTGAGGCCGTCTAAGGCCGCAAGCGCGAAGACGCGAATCAGCGTGGTCGCGAAACCACATCCAGCAATAAGTCCTCGCCAAGCAAAACGTGGGCCGTCGACGCGGCCGTTCATCGCCATGTATCTGCAGGCGTGGTGCGCCGTGTGGCAGACGCGCGCGATCTGCATGGGGAAGCTATGCTGGCGGCATCGGGCCAGGAGAAGGTCGAGGTCGACTGATTCATAAAACTTGAGAAGATCCCAGAGAACAAACGCCGAGCAGTCCCGGGACGCGACTGCGACTTCACTCCTGACCCCTTGCCTCCAGACAGTATCGACACTAGAGGCAAAAACACCAGCGCAGAAAAACTCGCGGGCGTTGTCGGCTTCCCACTGGCGAGCGTACGAACGACGAGTCTTAGCCCAGATACGGTAGATCGAGACGAACAGGCCGATCGGACGGTGCCCGCTGTTGGGTTTAGACAGCATGGCCAGGAGCGCGACTTTCATCTGGCCAGGGAGCATCCCCGATCGCTCCCAGATCGAAATCATGATCGACAGGGTGCCTAAGGCCTGATCAGACAAATGCTGGAAATGCGAGACATGGAAACCATCAACCGACGGAGCCGCGTGCTTGGGGAATGAGCGAGACACTCGACGGAGGTCCTGCACAGAAAGGTCAGGGAGGGGGCCCAAAACTTCAAACGCAGAACCAGCCTAGGGGGCCTCAGACTGGGGTTCAGCAAGCCAGATCCGCGCGAATTTCTCGAGCTCGGAAGACAGGATGGCCCCAGGGCCCGAGACAACTTCACCTTTGGCACTCAAGGTGGTCGCCGGCGTCCAACCCGAGGCCCCCCTAACAACTCCCTGGGCATGACGGGCTCCGTTCCCGATGTTGTGACGGATCCAATCCAACCACTGCTTATGATCTTCCTGCCTGGCAGCGCACTCAGCAACGGCCTGGGCCTGGGAGACCATATCGAGGGTCCTCATGGGTTCCCCTTGGACGTCACAACAACCGAACGGGCTAGAATTAACAATCTCCTGCGCGGCCTGCAAGTGGGCGAAGGACTGTCCACCCGCTGCCCAAGCCGAGTGGTGGTGGTGGTGGTGTGTGTGTGTGG
Organism: Prorocentrum cordatum; assembly: GCA_963575745.1. Lineage (NCBI taxonomy): Eukaryota > Dinophyceae > Prorocentrales > Prorocentraceae > Prorocentrum > Prorocentrum cordatum. The sequence continues at coordinate 559,848 of CAUYUJ010000336.1, read as the reverse complement.
GTGGTGTGTGTGTGTGTGTGTGTGTGTGTGTGTGTGTGTGTGTGTGTGTGTGTGTGTGTGTGTGTGTGTGGTGTGTGTGTGTGTGTGGGGGGAGCAGCTCCTCCGCCGTGTCCCGCAGGTGCTGTTGCCGACGCACCTCAGGACAAGTGGGGCCCCCACCGCCCAGGGGGCTCGTGCTCCCAGCGCCGCTGAGACCATTTTTTCCATCACTGCTACGAGCAAAACGCGGGGAGGAGTGGGGCGTTCACTGCCGCTCCGAGGTTTGACTGCCCAGGCCTAACAGCTGAAGCCAAAGTCGGAACCTGCTGCAGAGCCATCGGGGTCGCGCGGCCTCCTTCGACGTGCTGGAAGTGCCAACCATAGAAGTTGACGCGTCAACGACACTGACCCAGTGCAGCTGCGGCTGGCGGCCTCTGCTATCTCGAAAAGGCAGGGTCACCTGGAACACAGACTCGAGCTCTTGCTCCGCAACCATACCCCATTCCCGATACAGCACATCAATGTTGAACTGCGTCTGGTCCGATCTTCCATTCTCGGCCGCAGCAAGAGCTCGAGAAGCCATCTTGGAGAGACAACTCCACTGTCCAGGGGGTTCAGGGGCGGGGCCCTGGGGGCGGAGGGTGGGAAGGGGTGGGGGGTTCCTGAAAGTGAGGGCACGGAGGGAGGCGAGTTGCGGGTGAAGTCTCACGGCGACGTGATCATGGGTAGCCAAGTCCGAGTCGCTGATTATCTTCACGCTCTCTATCGCTTGCGCCACTCGCGCCTCAACTAGCATGTAATCGTACATTTTGATACCCCAGTAGACCGACAGGTACCCGCCGCACCTGCAGGGCAGCATACCTCAGCCCCGAGCCAGGCAGGGACAAAAGAGGAGCACACAATCGACGGCTCCATGTTGAAATCACCGCCTATGACAAATGGAACGTCCAAGCTTTCGACCTAGACGCCACACAAGCCAAGATATCCCTATTGGTATCATTCAAACCAACGCAGTCCGGAAGGTAAACACTAACAACGTAGAAGCTGGCCTGGCCAGGGAGGTGGACCAGGGCCCCCACAGCCCGATGATTTCTCAACCAAGGGCCCGAAGTCAGGGTAGTGCAAGCCAAGAAAAGCACGGGCCAGGATCCCAACGCCCGCGGACGGGCCTCCTCCAGGCCCCAGGCATCCAGGCTCAAAATGTGCTTTCCAACCACTTCGGACACACCATGCCTCAGCCTTGCGGCGGTCCTCGGAGGTGATGAGCTTGTGCTCCTAACACAGCGCGGCGTGCGCCGTCGTCAGGGCTAATAACTTCTTGAGAGAGTTCCAGGTCGTGCAATTCGCGGTGACGAACTCCATACCCATTTGATCCCAGGAAGATTCGACTTGCGACCGATGATGTCCAGCTGTGGCTGGTGCATCCAAAACTGGGCAAGAGGATGGGGGCATGGGGTAGGAGGGGTCCGTCACAGCGCTGTTGCCCAGGCGACTTGGGCTTGGCAGGTGGGCCAGCGGGCGTCTTGGGCACGACGGGTGCTCCTGCGCCACGCTGGACCGATTCTCGTGCTGCGGCTCTGACGTCAGCCGCAGACTTGGCTGGAGAAGGCGGCGGCTGGCTGGCCGCTGCAGGCATGCCGACGTCAGCTGCCGCTGGGGCTCCACCACCAGCGCTGGCTGCCGCAGTGCTAGGCTCAGCAGTGGCAGGCTCAGGTGCTCCAGCAGCCGCCGTGCCGGCAACCTCCGCGTCGTCCGTTTTACGCTTCTTGCCGAGCAGGCGGTCCTGCAGGGCCTTGTGGGCCGCCTTGTGCTCCTCTGCGCGCTGCTTGATGTCGCCGAAGAGCTTCGTGCAGCACGACCTGATATGATCCGCCATCTGCTCCTTGCGGCGGGTGGCCACCTCCAAATCCTGGTGGGAAACTTCAACACCAACCTGTTCGAGCCCGAACAATCCACCGTCATCAACTTGCAGGCCCGTGAGACGTCCCTCCAATATGTCAGTGAGGTTGATGGACGGGCCAGCTGGCTGAGGCTGCTCGGCAGGCTGCGCGACCGACAGGTGCAGCTCAGCGATGGCGTCCTTGTACTCCCCGTCGTACTTCTCCAGCTCGGCCAGCGTGAACTCCAGCTGGCCCCGCAGGTTGGACAGCTTCTGCTCCATAGCGTGCACAACTTTGAGATCCTTGTCCAGCTTCTTCTCCAGCCGAGTGATCTCCTTGTGCGCGTTATCAGCTCCCTCCTGTGGTGGCACCGACGAGGCCTTGCTCTTGTCCAGCTCCTTCTGCGCCTGCTGCAACATAACGGTGTTGCCAGTGCGCTCACACAACTGCTCAAGCTGCTCGAGGTCCGACTTGCTGGGCTGCACTGGGGCAGGCGGCTCAGCTGGTGCGGCAGCGGCATGTCCTGCAACGACTCCAGCAGCTGTCCGACGAAGTGCTGCTGGGTCCCCTCGAGCAGTCCTCCTGTCGTCAGCTGGAGCAGACTCGACAGGCGCCTTCCACCACTTCTTGCAGTGCAGGAGGAGGAAGAGAAGGAGAAGGAGGAGGAGGAAAAGGAGGAGGAGGAAGAGGAGGAGGAGGAAGAGGTAATTGTGGGAAGAAGTCTCGAGCGAAATGCTGATTTTTCAACGAAAATGCGTAAAACACATGGGTTTCTAAATATTTTCGCTCATTGGGCCATCTTGGGGGTCATCCGAAATCGCTCCGAAAAGATGCCTTGCAAGAGCTCTGTCGGCATCCCATTTGTTCGAGGATGTCTCAGGCGAAACGCCCATTTTCGAGGATCCGAAAATTTGGCGAGCGATTTCGCGATCCCGATGTTTGGAGGATGTCCCGAGCGAGGAGGAAGAACAGGAGGAGGAGGAAATGGAGGAGAAAGAGGAGGAAGAGGAAGCGGAGAAGACCGACGAGGAGAAGGACGAGGAGGAGGAGGAAGGAGAAGTAGGAAGAAGGCGAGGAGGAGGAGGAGGAAGATGAGGAAGAGGATGAGGATGAGGAGGAGGAAGAGGAGGAAGAAGAACAGAAGGAGGAGGATGAGGAGGATGAGGAGGAGAAGGAGAAGGAGGAGGAGGAAAAGGAGGAGGAATAGGAAGAGGAGGAGGAAGAGGTAATTGTGGGAAGAAGTCTCGAGCGAAACGCTGATTTTTCAACGCAAGTATGTAAAACACATGGGTTTCTAAATATTTTCGCTCATTGGGCCATCTTGGGGGTCATCCGAGATCGCTCCGACCAGATGCCTTACAAGAGCTCTGTCGGCATCCCATTTTTTCGAGGATGTCTCAGGCGAAACGCCCCCTGGACCCCCCCACTTGATAAAATATTCCCCTCCGGGCCCGGAAGCAACGTCCATCGCGCGACTCTTCGAGTCTAAGCGCGCTTCCCGTCATCCGCCAAGTCCTGCACCACGAGGCGGCGCCGCGCGCTCCCCCCCAGACCCCCCCCTTTACAACAATGCCTCTGGCCAACAGACGTCCATCGCGCGACTCTTCGAGTCTTAGCGCGCTTCCCGTCATCCGCCGATTCGCGGGACACGTGTTTAGAGACCCTTGGTAAGAGATTTCCCTCCGGGCCCGCAGCAACGTCCATCGCGCGACTCTTCGAGTCTATGCGCGCTTGCCGTCATCCGCCAACGAAAAATCTGTTGCACTCCCGCACCCCATATAGTAAGAGATTTTAAAACATGATGCAGATTCAATCAGAACGTCCAGCTCGCTTCTCGTACCTCGAAGGCGCTTCCCGTCATCCGCCAGCGAGGTTCCGGATGCAATCCGCGTCCATTAGTTAGAGAAAAACATGTTGTTACCAGAACCAACGGTCCACGCCGGAGGCGCTTCCCGTCATCCGCCAGCGTGAATCCAAAGTGCGCCCCTTGCCCCGTCATTACTTTCTACCACCAACAAACGGTCCACGCCAAGGGCTCTTCCCGTCATCCGCCACTGTGCCTCTGGGCACAAAGTCGGCGTGTCCTGAGGTCCTTTCCCGAATCCTCTGAGCCTCAATCCGCGATCTTCAGGGTTCTTGAATGGGCCTGGACCCCCAATTTCCAAATTTGGCGGGGTTTCCCTCGTCGTGTCGATGGCTTCCCGCGTGGTCCCGCATGTCTTGTAGGGGCCCAAGAATGCCCAGGACAGGAAACGAGGGTCCCAAGAGGCCCCCAAAAAGGATCCAAGAGGACCCCGAGACGCCTACAAATGGCTCATGATCGCTCCAGCACGCTCAAGATGGCCCCCAGACGGCCCAAGAGGTCTCCCAAGAGGCCCCAAGAGGATTCCAAGAGGCCTCCCAAGAGGGCCCCAAGAGACAAACATCATTGATTGTCCTCTGGCTTGGACGTTTTGTTTTGTTGGCGTTCTCGCCTTTTCGGCTTCCCGACGCTCCAAGACGGCCCAATAGGCGCCCCAGATCGGCCCAAAAGGCCTCCAAGAGGGACCCACGACGGCCCAAGAGGGCCCCAAGACGGCCCAAGATGCCCCAAGGACTGCTCTGGGCCAAAGACGGCTCCAAGAGGGGGCCCAGAGGGGCGAATCGAGCTGACATTTCGAGCCCTCGGCCCCACAGGCAGGCCCAAATATGCCCCCAAGGAGCATCCCTGAGAACTCTGACCTACAACCCAGGCACAATGGCGGCATGGTCCGAATGCCATTCGGTACATATTGCTGACCACCAGAGACGGCTCTGGGCCCTCTCGTCTCGACAGTGGCTGCATGTTCTTTGAAAACGACGCTCCCGCTCGGGCGCGGGCGTGCGTCCAAATCCGAGCCCCTGAAGGACGACAGCGGCTCCTGCTCGATACTTCCTCATCATGTACTCCGAGACGCCCTGGCCAGATAGGCCCCAAAACTCCAGGACGGCGTTCTCGCTCGATACTTGCTCGTAATTCACTCCGGGACGCCCTGGCCACAGAGGCCCCGAAACATAGGAACGGCGCTCTCGCTCGAGACTTCCAAACAATTCAATCAAAGTGTTACCGCCCCACTGCGACACCCCCCCTTCCTTCCCTTCCCTCTCCCTTCTCCACCTTCCCTCTCCCCCTCCCTCTCTCCTTCCCTCACCCGGCGCCCGCACCCTGCCAAACCTGCGGAAGTGGCACACCTGCAGCAGGCGCGCTGTTTCTGGCGCGCTGGAGGGCCACACCCGTTGCGCTGGTGAGCAGCGCGGCGGCGCCTGGCGAGCCCAAGGGGCGCCCTCGCGTGGCATCCCCGGGCGGCCCCCGCCGCCCGCGCCCGCCGTTGCTAGCTGCACCCGAAGGTCTCTGGTGTGAGCTGGCCATGCGCACAGCTGAGCGCCTGCACTGTCGGGATAAAACCGCTGGAGCACTGCGCGGTGCACTGGGAACCGCTCGCGACCACGGCGCCCTCCGCGCAGCTGTGGGCGGCGATGTCCGCGTTCGCGATGCCCCCCGGCGCGGCGCATGGCACGGAGACGCCGTAAAAGGGCGTCTCGGTGAAGCGCGCGGTGGGCACTTCGGCGTCCGCGTCCTCCACGGCGTCCAGGGTGACGAAGTGGCTGCCGTCAAGCGAGCCCTTCGGGCGGCGTCAACTGACCGCCTCACCGATCTTGACCAGGGCCATTTTGGGCCCAGGATCGGTGTCAGGACAAGCAAGGAGGGCCCAAACACTGATCCTGCGCCCAAGATGGGCCTAACCAGGATCGGTGAGAAAGTCAATTGACGTCGCCCGACCTCGAATACCCAGCTCACGGGGTCTCGGTCCGGCTCGTCGTTCGCGGTCATGAAGGAGTAGTTTGCCACGCCCGACCGTGAGGAAAGGTTAATGATGAAACTCCCCGCCTGCAAATCTAGCCACTTGGTGCCTGGGACGCCGTCTATCGCCTTGTCAGGCCCCTCGTTCGAGGGATAATTACCATCTGGAGAATAAGCGACGGCCCCGTCGTAACTTAGCAGCTGCTCCGAGAAATAGAGGTAGAAGTCCGCGATCTGAACCACCGTGTCTACAGACGAGCGCAACTTCGTCGGCCTAAATCTGAAGTACTGCAGCGACAGTCCTCGCGTGCAGCACGTACCGAAATCAGAAGTCACATTGCACGTGGTAAGTGCACAATACGAGTCGAGCACGTGGATAAAACTGAGGCCGCACTCCATCTCGGTGCAAGGCGCGGCCGGCTCGCAACACACGTTTTGATCGCGGGCCTGATCGCAAGTCACGCCGTCGCAGTAGCGGCTGGGCGTTCTCAACGTGTAGCCATGCGGACACGCGTAATTCCCTGAACACAACTCAGCGGGCTCGCAGCAATGATCATTGTCTGCGGCTGGGTCGCAAGAAGTGCTGGAGCAGAAGAGAACCGTGCTCCCGTTTTCAACAGCTGCATCGCTGACGACGTAGCCGTACAGGCATGCGCTGCTGTTGCAAGGCGCAGCCAACTCACAACAGATGTCCCTGTCGGCAGCCACTGTGCACTGCGCGCCAGAGCAATAGACGGTCTCGCTCCGCGAGTTATAGCCCAACGGGCAAGCAAGGCTGGAACACGGATCGGCAACTTGACAACACTGACTCACGTCCTGCGCCTCACAGGCCACCGAGACGCAGAAGTCGGCTTCGTTGAAATAGAGGCCAAATTCGCAAGACACGTTCGTTACGTTGAAGAGGTCCGTGCACGGAGCTCTTGGCACGCAGCAACTGGCTTGGTCCACGTCGTCTTGGCAGAAACTGTCGGCACAGAAGGTGCCCGAAACCGTGGTGAAGCCGTGGGGGCAAGTGAGATTGCTGCAAGGCATGGCCTCGTAGCAACACAGGTCCACGTCACGTTCAAGCACGCAGTCCACGCCGTCGCAGAAATGAGTGGAGGCGTTGAACGCCACTGTGCCCAGAGGGCAGCTCAGATTCTCACAGCTCAGCGCCTCCTGGCAGCACACTCCCAAGTCCCTGCTATCCTCACATGTGGCACCAGCGCAATATGCGTCCACATTTAAGTAGTAGCCGTTGGGGCATTGCACCGACGTCAGATTAGAGCAACGTTCCGCTGGTTCGCAGCAGATGTCGCGGTGCTCGCTGGCGTCGCATTGGTAGCCACACTCGATCGAACTTGCATTCAGCCTCAGCGTGTAACCGTCCAGGCACCGGGTCGGCAAGCAATGCAGGGAAGTCTCGTACGCGCAGGACAGCACTGGCATCGCTGCGCACACGTCCTGCGCGATGCAGCAGGAAGCACTGTCGACCTGAGAATCGCAGAACACGTCCGCGCAGAAGTTGTATGGGTCCGCCAAGGTGCCTGCTGGGCACGTCGTTATGTTGTCGCAGGGCATCCGCTCATTGCAGCACTGGTCGAGGTCAAGCGTCCTGTTGCACACCACGCCGACTGGGTCTCCGAGCTTCCCAAGGCAATACAGGTGCGAGGCGTTGGGCTTGAGGATGTAGCCGAAGAGGCATTCGCCCATTGCCGCGCACGCCTGGCCCATGAGGCGGAAGCTGCCGTCGTCATTCTCGAACGTCTGCCCCTCCTGCTCCACTGCCACGAACGTGTCCGCCCAGCTGAGGTCCCTCCGCTGCAGCGAGGCGAAGAGCAAACTGCCCTCCATCCTGACATCCCTTGCGGTGTCCACCCAAGTTCCGTAAGGCAGCGCGCTCGAGACCTCCACGGCGAAACTGCCGTCCGAGTTCGCGAACCGCTGCCCCGGCTGCACTGCAACGCACGCCTGGGCGGAGGCCGATCAGTTGGTATACCTGTGCCACTGCTGGCGGACCCCCGTGGGCGGAGAAATCAACGCGTGGACGTCCGAAGTTCATGCCGCCAACGTTCCCCGTGCAACGCTTGCACGACTCTTTTAAAGACTTGGCCTGCACTGCAAAACATTTGCCCCCGTCGCCGCCGGTGGCCGCCCGCGGGCGCCCGGTGGGCTGGCTGCGATTGCGATACGACTTGTTTTCTCTTTGTCAAATAAATATGCACTTCGCCCCCCCCCCCCACCCACCCCCCCACCCCACCCCCTCCCCCACCCAACCTCATAAAGACATCCTGGGACAACGCAAATTACATACGATTCTGCCGCACCGTGCATTTTCCATATGATTTCATTCAATCCCAATCGAACCCGTATCGACCCCCCTCGTCACCGTCAAATAATCACATGCGTGCGATTCGCTTCACCTGAAATGCTCACTTTCTAAATACCCCTTGCAACAAAACATGCTCAAAATTCCCACGGGCGCGCGCAGATAAAACACATACCAAACGCCACCACCTAGACGCGCAAGCAGTCCTTGGGTATCCAAACTGCGTATTGTAAATTGTCTGCCCGCGCGCATGTGCTGAAACTCTGAGAAAACCGTGCGGTTCCAACAATGCCGTCAACAAACCGCATCTTCATCCCACTACACGTTGTAGATGCGTTGATGCGCCAAGTGCCATAAACCCCATCAAATACAACCACGCGGGCCACACGCTAGCGCCGCCACGGGTGATTGTCGAAATCCTTCCAAAACAATCCCAAACAATTAGTTTTCGAAGCGTGTCGATATATACTATACTTATATACTTTTCAAACATAGACTTCCTGCGCGCGCCGTTTCTCACTATCAGTGGCATCAACGTCGTCGCATGACAGCCGTTGTTGTCATCGCCAAACGCTGGCGTTCCCGCCATCTTCTACCAATCCCCTTCCCAACCAGCACATTGACATCATCATCATCGTCATCGCCGTCACTGACTTTGCCGCCGTCATCGCCATCATCGCCGTGATCATCGCTTGTATCATCATCGTTGTCGTCGCTGCCAGCGTCATCATGGTATCGCGCCCACCCGAGTCACCGATCCGCACAGTAGTGCCCGCGCGCCAACGCGACTTCATAGACGTTGGGATGTTGCCATCGGCAAGCGCCATCAAGGGCCGCATCAGCTGTGCCAAACAAGCTCTCCACTTTGCGCGCAAGCTTGCGCGCGCCAGAGCGGCCGGAGAGATGCGCCAACAAGGGCCAACCAGTCACTACAATTGAGGCCCCATGGGTTTTGCAAAACAAGTTATGGGTGCGAGTGTGGGGTGATGGCGCAAGCGATGGAATTGCCATCTCATAGCTTGGCAACACGAAATGCCACAAACACTAAGTTTCACAACCTTGATACTTCTTTCGGCATTGCTTTAAACCCCGGCCGGTCCCAAGCCCGGACTTTTCTGTTCGCCCGGGGACCATGAAATTTACTTTTGGGTCTGCCTCATTGTTCAGACTCTGCATGAGTGCGTACCATCCCAAGCCGATCGGTATCGGCACCCCCTAATCGCTGTCAAATGATACAATGCACGAGCATCCGTCACCGCGTTGGTCCAACACGCGCCCAGTGCACGAATCCGTATTGAATAACACTATGCAGGTCGCAGGAGCGCACCGCCACCGCGCGCGAACCTTCTCAAACAAACGGTGTTCGAAACACTTCAACATAGAGCTTTTCAAAAACACATGAAGCACCGATATTTCCCAACCCAAACCTTTCAAACTTCCTTGTATTTCCACGCCCGCGCTCCCTCACCATGACCCTCGTCAACGCCAGCGCGTCACAGGAGTTACCGTCATCGCCAATCACCGCCATTGCCGGAATTGTATGTCAACCACCGTCGTCACCGATACACGGAAATCATATGGTCATCCTCGTCACCAACATCGGCGCGGTCATTGGCATTGCCACCATCACCGTCGTCATCGCCACCACAATCGCTACTATCACCATCGTTATCCCCGTTGTCGCCGTCATAACGACATCGCGCCCGCCCGAGTCACCAGTCCGCACTGAAGTGCCCGCGCCCCAGCGCGGCCTTTGAGACGCACTGGGAAGTTCTCGTCGGTCAGTGCCATCGTGGCCGCGTCGGTTGCGCTAAACCAGCTGGCCGCTCCGCGCGCGAGCTTGCGTGCGCTAGAGCAGCCGCAGAGATGCGCCAGCCAGCGCCAAGTCGTCATCGAAATCGCGGCCACATCGGTTGTGCAGGGGAGTTGAGGACTTCAAGTTCTGAAAGGTGGATTGCACTGCACGAGCACTGGAGTTGACAACCCATGAGTAGGCAAACAGACCTGCACCGCATAGCTTCCACCACACAGCTTGCACACCCAGAGCGCAACCTTATCTTTTGAGGACTCATGCTGGCAAACATGTGAGTCTTCTCTCTGACGGTGTTGGTGCCAACTTCTCAGGCATCCGAATTCAGACGTCATCTTCTGTGGCGCCAGACGTCTGGCCCACGCCTGAAAACCGTTTCCCCAGACCATGCCGGGCTCCGTGGTGCGGCCAGGCTACGAATTCCGAGGGGAACCCAGCCTGCGGCGGCGAAGGCGTCTCATAATGCCCAGAATAAACCCAAAGCCCCAATGACATCCCCAAACCTGGATCCTCGATCCCTGCTTCGAACTGGAAGTATCTGGAGGTCTCCTGAGATCCACGGAAGTCCCTGTAGGTCCTCGCGGAGGCTTCCAGAAGTCTGACAAAAAGCGGAAAACGCGCAATGCCTCGAATGGAGTCTGGTGCCGGCTTCCAGCGGAGGGCGCCAGCTGTACGTCTACACCGATCCTGGCCAGGCCGATCCCTGGCCCTGGCCTGGTGCAAGCACTCCCTCCTGGATTGGCAGGGAGGGCATGTGCACCAGCCCTGGGCCTAAGACTGGCGTGGCCAGGATCGGCTGCAGGTTGTCGGCTCGCGCCCCTTCGGAGGGTCCCCTGGAGCAAGGCGAGTTGAGACAACAGCAACTCAAAATCGGTGCGATTGGACCCCCTTCCCGGAATCCAATCGCACCACTTTCGCGAGAAGCGTCCACCCGTGGCGATGAGGGGCCCCCCCGAAAGCCAACTTCCGTTGTCACAACTCGCCCTCCTCTGAGATCGATTGGCCAAACCCGCTCTAGGAAACGCCCTTTAACGAAAGCTGCTGGGGCACTCCACGTGTGGGCGCGGCACTGTTTTCCGAGTGCATCCGGGCGGAATCACTACTCGACGTCCGAAGACAACCGAATGCATCTGGCGAGACACACGTGGATTCGCAAAACCGTCCAGGGACTGAACCGGCCGGTACACCCTTACGCCAATGCCGACCTAGGTCGACTTGTCTGGGTGAGCGTTCTCCCAATGCCAGATGAAAGCCCCAGACCCCAGGCCTTTGGGACGCCAGTGAACCGCGATGCATCGGCGACGTCGGCGTGGACGACATCGGGCTCCACATCGAGCCGAGCCGCACCGCCGATGCGTCGGCGATGCGGCGCGATCCTCCGACTCCAGCTGGTAGGCCTGGAGCTCACGCCCCTCTCGGAAGGCCGGGCCTGGGGCGCCAGCGAGCCGTCCTCTCGCCGCAGCCTTGCGCACAGGCGGTTGCCCTGCAGCCGCACGTCGCGCGCCTGCGAACGCCAGGCGCCCTCCGGCAGGACCGCGGCGCTCCCCGGCGGCCGGTACCTCTGAGGGGAGAGGCCCGTGCCGCGCGCCAGCTGCAGGAGAGCCAAGAACCGAATCGATAAATCGGATCGGCGATCGGAATGAATGCGGATCTGCGGAAGTCGGCAAGCCAGTGAGGCCTGCAAAGAGAAACCGAAATCCAAATTGGAATCCGGAGTCAAACCGAACAGGAATCGGAACCGATCGAAGTCGAACCGAATCGAATCGGAAGTCGAAAAGAGCCCTGGAGCTGCACAGCTGCACCGATCCTGGCCATGCCGGTCCTGGGCCCGTGTGCCACGAGCGGCGGACATGTCCGTATACGCGCCCTCGCGGCCTGGAGTCCAGGGCGTGATGAGACGATGCGCGGTCGCACGGATATGTTCCGCGCAAACCATCCGCGAAACAACGCACCGTATCCGCGGGGTCGCGGCCCATAGGTCGGGCCCGTGAAGCTGCGGATTCGGGTGCGTTTTGCGCCCATGAGTGTAAGACAACGCCAGGACAAGGACAGCATCGGACAGGGATGATTCGGGGATCTCTGAGATCAGACCGTTCTGGGGGATGTATCGGGCGCCGTGGCCTTCTCATCGCGTTCTCGGGCTCTCTCGGAAAATTCTGGAACGCTATGGAAAGTTTGTCCGTGTCCCAACCCCGCCCGGCCGCGATCGTTACAAACGCCCTCCTGGCCCTGTCCAGACTGCGCATGTACCGAATCTGGGCCTGATCTCGGCTTTACCTGGCATGCCGCTTCCAAAGGGCGCTGGACAAGGAACCCTGGATGACTCGCCTTTCAAGATTTTCATGGTTTTCGCATCCTTCAGGCCCGCGCCGCGCCGCCCCTGATGGATTCAGGCCGAAATCCTGCTCGGAACGCGCCCCAAAGGTCCGAGGGGTCGACTTAGAGGGAGGCGGAGGAGGAGGAGGAGGAGGAGGAGGAGGAGGAGGGGGAGGAGGAGGAGGAGGAGGAGGAGGAGGAGGAGGAGGAGGAGGAGGAGGGGGAGGAGGAGGAGGAGGAGGAGGAGAGGAGGGAGGAGGAGGAGGAGGAAGAGGAGGAGGAGGAGGAGGAGGAGGAGGAGGAGGATGAGGAGGAGGAGGGGGATGGGGGAGGAGGAGGAGGAGGAGGAGGAGGAGGAGGAGGAGGAGGAGGAGGAGGAGGAGGAGGAGGAGGAGGAGGACGAGGAGGCGGAGGAGGAAAAGGCGGAAGAGGGTAATTCTTTGACGTCCACAGCCAAAGAGCCCCGTGAGGGGCATGTAAAACGGGCGGTGCTGGGTGAGGCCTGCGCCCGCACCCCGTGTTCCAAAGAAAACCACAGCAACCGTTCTAAACGCAAGGCTCCAGGACCACAATCAAGGCCATGCCCCCGTGGCCACGCAATGTTCCGTACAAGCTACCAGGACCCAAGCCTGCACGCACCGCGCGATCGCGCAGCAGTGAAAGGCCAAAGACCAAATAAGCCAACAACGAAAAGTCCACCGAACCCCGAGGGACCACCACGGGGAGGGGCACCGACACGTGCAACCAGGCCGCGCCCGCGAATACTCCAGGAAAGAGAGGAGCCCCCCGAAAGTGCCAAGCACCGACGGGATCAGAAAAGAGAAAGAGACCCGCGCGGCAAGCACGGCAAGCCTGGAATATCCAGGAATGCACACAACCAGAAAAGGGTGGAGCGCCGAGCCGCGCCAAGCCTTAAAGCGCGGCGGGGCAAACTTAGAGCCTCCATTCGGAGGGGTTGGGGGGACTGCGCGACCGTACATGCTTTGCCGGTGCGTGAACCAGCGCTGCCATTTGGGCAGGTCTGCCTCCGTGCATCCCTCGAGCCAGCAAAATCTGCACACGAAGCCCTTGCCCGCATTGAACGAGACAAGACCCCACCACTGGCCGTTCCATGTGCTCTTCTGGCACCTGAAGCAGGACGGCACCTGATGCACGACCTGCTTCAGGACGGCACCTGAAGCAGCACGGGCATGAAGTTACGGCACAGTGGTACCTGTCTGATTTCGAGTACAAGCCTGGCCAGGCTCTGCCCTTGCAGTCCGTGCACACTAGGGGGTGCACGTCATCATAGTTGGGCCTCAACAACATCTTTGGGACCTGCTCCGCGGCACGTGCCGAGGCAGGCATGCGTTTGGCAGCGGGGGCGGCCGAGCGTTGCGATGGAGCAGAGCCGCTAGCTGCTGAGTCCCTCTCCTGCGCTAAAGCAAGAACTTCTTTAGACAACGTGGGCGGCGAGTAGCAGTCGCCGCAAACCGTGTGCTCACTCGTCCTGCACCAGAGAGTGATCGAGCCGCGCGGGAGACGATTGTTGCACTCGCAGACGAACCTCCAATTCGCCTTATGTAAAAGGATTAGAGAGTGGCCCACCGAACACGTGGCTTCCCCTGCGTGGGCCTTGGCCTGAGGGGCCCTGTTGCGCTCCTTGGCGCGGTGGGCCTCAACCAGGCGCGTTGGCGGCGGGCCAGCAGGAGGACGAGGCCATTGATTTTTGGTTGCCAGGCCGGGGAGACGGTGAGGAAGCGACTCGACGGCGCTTCACCTCCACTAAAGCTTCTTGAGCGCGGCGCAGCCCTTCCTCGGCGGACTTCACGAAACTTCTGGGCTCCTCCCTGGGCGACAGTGAGCCGCCGACGCTGTGGGAGGCCGAGCCTCCGCTGGCAGGGGGCGCGCTACTCGGCGAAGAGACTGGCCTGGCGTTGCGGATGTGGGCGCGAGACCTGCTGCGATCTCGAGCACCTATTTCCCAACTGGACTCAGGCCGCGCACGGAGCCGAGCAGGGGGAGGGTGAGGAGTCGCAGGTCCCGACTTACAGTTGGCGCCTGAATTAGCAACAATGCCAGCCGCGGTAGCACGCATAACCACAAGTACGCCTGGCATCAAGATTGCCTGCTCAGGGTAGCCTATCCAAAGACAGAGACGCGACCCAGCAGGAACGACAACGCAATGGTCCAACCGTAGCCTGTCGGGCGGGCCAAGAGCCTCGCCGAGGTCGTCAGGCGGCGGTGGGAATAATGGGAACATTCCAACTGCCTTGTCGAACAAATCTGGGTAAATATGGCGGCCGGCCGCATTGCATACTGCCTGAACTGTCGCGCCACCTGCATCGCATGGAAAAGAATGCCAGGCGGCCGCCCGCTGAGGTACAATAGCATGAGTACGATGTACAGGCAGCGGCGCGCCCGAATCGCGGAGCTCACGATGGGCGCCTTGTTGTTGATCGTCACCGTCACGACGCCGATGGCGGTCACGATCTTGTCCGCCACCTTGTTCTTGAGGAGGTACTTCAACTCTGGAGCGCCTGGCGCGCCCAGCTGGACCGGCGGCAAATCCACCATCGGGAAGCGACAGCGGGGCAGGGAAGGCGACGCTGTCCAGCACCACGTCCTGCCCGAAGCCGAAGAAGCACAGCAAGAAGGCCAGCCACGAGAGCCGACGATGGGGGCGGTGTAGCGAAACGGGTAGGCACATGAGCGCGAGCACCACGTACGCCAATGTGCTGGCACCGCAACACATCAATTACTGCCGTAGATGAAGACGGAAAACGGGAAGTGGTGAAGTGCTCCTCGCCGAACGCTGCCGATGAATTGCGCCCAACGATCACCGTCGAGTCGACCACCAGGAAGAGCGCGAAAGCAAGGAACACAGACATGACAGGCGCGCGGAAAAAGGAGCTCACCCACCAAGCGGGACGGGCGGAGCCCGTAGCGCCCAGTGACCGAGCACCCCTGCGTTCGCCTCGGATGGGGCGCTCAAGAAAACACAGAAGAACGCCAGTCCAGCCCAGGGGCACCCTGGACCCAGCAAAAGCTTGGGCCAGAGTGGTTCTTGAACCAAGATGGCTACGGAGGCGGAGGAGGAGGAGGAGAAGGAGGAGGAGGAGGGGGAGGAGGAGAAGGAGGAGGAGGAGGAGGAGGACGCGGAGGAGAAGATTAGGGAGGCGGAGGAGCAGGAGGAGGAGGAGGAGGAGGAGGAGGGAGGGGGAGGGGAGGGGGAGGAGGGGGGGAGAAGAGAAGGGAGGCGGAGGAGGAGAGGGGGAGAAGGAGGAGAAAGGAGCAGGAGGGAGGAGGAGGAGGAGGAGGGAGGAGGGAAGGCGGAGGAGCGGAGGAGGAGGAGGCGGAGGAGGAGGAGAAGGGGGAGGAGGAGCAGGAGGAGGAGGAAGAGGAGGAGGAGGAGGAGGAGGAGGAGGAGGGTGAGGCTAAGGAGGAGGACGACGACGAGGAGGAACACGAGGAATAAGAGGAGTAAGAAAAAATGAGGAGGAGGAGGAGGAGGAGGAGGAGGAGGAGGAGGAGGAGGAGGAGGCGGAGGAGGAGGAGGAGGAGGAGGAGGAGGAGGAGGGGGAGGGGTAGGAGGAGGAGGCGGAGGAGGAGGAAGAGGAGGAGGCAGGCAGCGATGAAAGAAGTGTCAGGGTCACTGACACCCCCCAGCAGGAGCGTGAGAAACCAGGCAGGTGGGACATTGGCCACCCGTGCCCAGCTCTTATGTGCCGAGGCTCGGCCACCATCTCAGCGGAAATGTAGGCTGAGAGTGGCGAGGCGCAGCACACGCATCAATCGAACGACAAGGGTTCGCCCGATCGGGGATGCAGGCCCCTAAGGACCCTAGAAATATTGCTCTCCTCGTTGGCCCGCGTTGAGGCCACGGGAGAGTGGCCTTTACAGGCCTTCGTCGTAAGTTTCGGATTTCGACCACCATTAATCGAAAAGGCCCCGCAGGCTAAACAAATAACGGCGGGGCCGAATCGTTCGGCGGGATGTCCGAGAGAAGTGCACACCTCCACCACCCCATCAGCAGCAGCAGCGGCAGGCAGCACACCTCCTTCCTCCTCATGGAACGGGCCTCCTGCGGCCTCGACCGCCACCTGCACCGACGGTGTCGAGTCTGACACGTAGTGCTGGGGGGTCAAACGGAAGAAGCGCTCCGCAGTGGCCCGATGAAGGGCCGAGGGAGCGCAAGCCGAGTTTCGCAAAAAACGATAGGACAGGGCAGTGCGAGCGAAACGATTGCACGACGAACACCTGTACTCTGAGATAGCTTTACAGAACATCATCGTGTGAGATGTGACAGAAAGCGAAGGAGCGGGGGTGGCCTTGCGGGGCGCTGGGGCGTCGGCAGCTGGCTGCAGCTGCTCCGCCTTCCGCGCGGCCGCCTGGACCATCCAGGCAAAGGCCTCACCGTCCTTACGAGCGACCTGCAATCTGGATTTGTGCACATCAACGAGGACCTGCGCTACTGCATGGGACTGCGAGCCCAATTTTGCAAAATAATCGGCCCATTCGTTTCCGACGAAATCAAAAACTTCGGCCGCCCCAAGGGGCAACACGTCGTCCAGGGAGCGATGGGCGCTCGTCCAGCGAAAGATGGGAGGCTCCGACTGCCCGATCTCGTGCCTGATCTGCCTCCAAATAAACGCCTGACGGGAAGCACCTGATTCACACAAAGAAGAGAGCTGCCGACCAGTCTTCACCAAACTAAGATGATCAGACACAATCTCTGCTGGGTGCGCTGCGATCTGGATGGCTCGTAGGGCAGCATAATGTTCCGCCCTCGGGACGGTCTGAAGCCTACCTGGAAGCGGGCCGTAGATCGCTCTGACTACACAGCCAGACTCATCTAGTTGGACCACGGCCCAGCCACAACGCGTCAGGCCTTCCATCGAATTCGCCAGGCCTGACCCGTCCGTGTACACCTTCGGCCCCCAGACTCCCCGCCAGTCACCCCACCCCATCGTCGGAAGCGAGTCGGCCACTGGCTCTGGAAAAAGCGGCAAGGGCGGCAGCCCATAATTTAAAAAGAAAGCTTCCTTGCCGTTATCTGTCTGGTAGCTCTTGACCAAGCTGGCACGGTGCTCCAGGACATCGTCGGGCATAGCTTCCTCGGGCCTACACTCAAGCATGCCATCGCAACCCCACCACTGGTGGGCCTCGGTGCCGACCTGTTCTTTACACACAAAGCACAACGGCGTCGGGCGCAAATTAATCGAATGGAGGCGCTCTGGAGTCCAGACCCCCGCAGCCCACAAGGACCGCAGCGCCCCACGGCGGCCCCCATCACGGAGAGCAAGCACTGATTTTCGAAGCGCACGACGCCAAACAGTGTGCCCCTCGTTGTCGGGGAAATGGGCCAGGACCCTCGCAGCCTGCCACCTCCGAATTCCCTGCTCCAGGAAAACGCGCACGTCCTGAGGACATACACGGAGCAGGTCGATGGGCCAGCCCTCGTCGCTCACTAAGGTGGTGGGTCCCGACATTGACCAACCTATCCGAAGGAGCGTATACCATACCGAAGAAATAGGACCCCTGGCATACTTCCACGCCGCATTGTGCTGAATTCTGTCTTTAATCGCGAGCCAAGCTCGAGCAAGACGTGAAGGGACGACCCTGGCTTCCCAGACACAAGTAGCAAACCTCACAACAAGCGGAACCGAAGCATCGAACACAGGGTCGAACCTATCGTCCTTTTGCGTGCACAGATAGGTAGTGAGGCAGGACTTGGGCTTAGCTCCTACCATTCCTCCCGCAAACGTTCGAAGCTCTCGAAGAGAAACGTCGGACACGCCGCTAACGCCACCACCGTGGCTGGCTGCTGGGAGGAGCCCCGTTCGCCAAAGGGCCTTGACGGCCTCTGGTTGAGCCTGGCGGAGCCCCCAGACCTTACGCCTCTTGGACTGCAAGACCCGAAGTCGGGCCTTCTCTTGGACCCGCAGAACCTTGACTCCGTGCATCTCGTGCCCTAGATTACGCATGCCGTGCTTGCTGCGAAAACCTAGCTGCGAAATGTGCCGTGCGAATGTGTCTCGAGCAGCACAAGTGTTGGCCACAAACCCGCTCTTATTCGCCTGCACTCGCAAACCGAGGGGGGCAATATCGTGACAGAAAGACTGAACCGCTTGCGCTAGCACATGCGAGCTCTCTCCTGGATCTTTGCCTTGGCGGCGTCTGCCCGCCCAGTTAAAACTCACGTCATCCATCAGGTCCCTGGGTTCCACTGATGGGAATCGCTCCACCGACAGGTTCAAACTTCTATACAGAAGCACCGTGAGCAGAGTTGTGGCTAGCGAACACCCAGCTAAGATCCCTTGGGCCGTGGAAACCGAGTACGACAAGCTACCAAAGGCTCTAAGGGCTCTAGGCTGGGTGTAGTTCTGGATGGCCATCCAGGCCAAGCGGAGCGGGAACCCTGTGGCCCTGGCCTCCCCTAAGAGGGCCTGGAGGTCTACACATTCATAACATTTCACCATGTCTATGAAAACAGTTACACAATCCTCTCGCAATTCGTGCGCAATCTCCGAAGCTAAATTTAAAGAGAAGGCGCTGTCGCTGGACGATCGCCCTGGACCCGTCCCCCACACCGTGGGATGCGCGTGGTCACGCTCCCAAGCGACAGCTGTTGGACGGCGAACACGTCCCCATATCCGAGTGAGGGTGTGCATTAGGGCGATCAGCCTGCAGCCGCCTGTGGACTTCGGAATACGCACAAGCTGGGTGAGAATGCGAGACGACGGCCATATCAGAAGCTTTTCACATCGCATGAACAGGCGCGCCAGCGACTCCAGGCCGGCGTCCGAAACGAACCAGAACGCTCGGGGCGCAAACTCGAAGTGCCCGATGCCCGTGGTCCAAGGGAACTGCAAGATCGCACGCTTGATATCGTCCAAGGATATATGTGGTAGATCGTCCCACTGATCAGACCCGTGTGGAACTGGCTCAGGAAGATCATGCATGTGCCATATGGTGTCCCACTCTCGCATGGCTCTGTCCGCCATCTTGAATGGCTGCGCCTCCGAACCAGGAAGCAGGCAGGCAGCGCAAACTTCCTGAAGTGCGCGGCCTCGAGTGTGACGGTGTGCGAAACGACCTCCACCTTTGAACGACGAAGCCGCCCACTCTCGCCAACACGCTAGAGCCGTGTCATTCTGGCGCTTCTGGCAAGCGTCCGCCCGATCGATGATACTTTCAATCATGTGATTCGTGCTACCACTAGTGACAAAACCGATGTCCATGTCGAAGAAGTTCCGAGCATCATCATCCAAGGCGTCACGTAAAGGATCGTTGCGAATCCTTGCCATGAACTTGGTGATGTCCACTAGCATGCGAGCCAACTTGTCGAAAGCCTTGTTGGACATCGTGCCCGCCCGCTCCTGATGGCATAGCAGCACAGTCTGATTGACAAGGCTCTCCTTATAGCGGCGTAAATGGCGGGCCCATCGGCCTGCTGCTCTCCAAGCTCTGTCTCGTGTTGTCTGCTCACCTCTGCGCCTAGGCGGCTCCCAACGCAACTTAGTATACTGCATTTGGGTGTCTCCGCCTCTGCCTCGATAAGCTTCTGTGTGAGATCCGACAATATCATATCTGGCAAGCAACTCTATCTCCAGCTGTGCCAAGACTGCATCCCATGCAGCACCCAATGTGGGATTATCAATCGCTTGATCTATAATACGATTGACCTGGCTCCAGTTCAGAGGGTATCTAGCGCACCCAGGCTTCGGCTGTCTCGAAGGGCGCTTCGGGCTGACCAGCGTGCGAGTCTTCAGAACAACATCCTTCCCCATGATAGGTAATACTACTGGCAGGTGTGGGAATGTGTCTCCATTTTCCTGCACATACGGGCGGCTCGTTCTGGGGAGCAGATTGGTGGTCATCAGGAAATAGTCTATCGTCCTGCCTGGCAACGACTGCCTGCACGTCGAGACTGATGGGCGTGCCAGCGCACCTCCCAATCCATACAGCCATTCCATGTCCCCGAACTCAGCCTGCTCAAGGTTGAAGTCTCCCGCTACGATCCAATCAAGACCCATTGCGTTGACAACTTCAATGTACTCGCAGATATCAGCCAAGATGCGAACGTTATTATCAGAGAGGCCTTCATTCACATATAGATATGTTGAAATCAGAATGAATCCCCCAGGCACCCCCCAATGGACGTGGGCAGCCAGCGCTCTCCCATTCGCCATATGGGGCGTCGAGCGCCCTGGGGGGGCCGTGACCAGCACGTCTCCCTTAGCCAGGATGGCCAGGCCCGCCTGAGTGCCCTCCTGGTTGCCCGTCTTGGTGGCCGAGCTCCAGACTCCATGCCAGCCAGGGTCCAAGGCTCGATGCTGCAGGTCTGGAAGACGATCCTCTGCGACGTGGTGCTCTTGTATAGCCACCACAGTGTGCTCGCAGGAATCAAGGAAGCGCAACAGCTGACCCTCCTCAGAGCAATTGAAAGTCACAACAGAGCCCTTACGGTCAGGAACATGATTACCATCATCATCTGCACCCGGGTCAGAAAAAGAGAATGGGCGGCCCCAAGCATCATCCTTGCCATCACCTCCGCCAGTTGTCCCAGCCAGAAGCCCAGCAGATCCAATGCCTGAGCAAACCTCCCCGTTGTCGACCAGACGGCCTCCGCGATCGCGGGAATCAAAATCTGGCGGGGCATTCTGCCCTGCTCGTCGAGGAAGCAGTACGTCTCGATCGGCCGTAGACAGGCCGACCTTGCTGGAGGCCTTGCCTCGGCGCTGGCGCGCGCTCGCCTTGGCCAAGGCCTTCTCGCGCGCTCCAACGCGCGCCAGCAGCTGGGCCCGCCGCTTGCTGCGGGCGGCGCTGGCCTCGGCCTGGGCCGCTGGGGAGCGGCTGGGGCCTGCCGCCGCCGCCGCCTGCCCGAACAGCGGGTTGGCGTCCAGCCCCCCAGCAACCGTGCCGATGGTGCCAGATGCCCTTGCCAGCGGCAGGAGCGCCAGGAGCAGCAGCGCTCGCACCAGGCTAGGCAGCAGACACCACCTTGGCCCTCTTGACCTCGCGCCAGCCGCCCAGCGCGTCGGTGATCTTGCGCACCTGGCCGCGGAGCTCCGAGCTCTCCTGGGACGGGTCCACGCCCGAGCTGGAGAGGAACTCGCGCAGCTCCTCCTCGGTCGCCGTGTCGGGGTCTGGGAGGTCAGGGCCTGCCTCCGGCCCCTTGGCGCCCTGGCTGGGCACGGGCTCGGCCTTGGCCTGAGTCGCCCTTGCCTCGGCTGCAGCCTTGGCCTCCTGCGCTGCGGCCTCGACCTTACGCTTCTCGTACTCACGGACCTCGCCCAGCACCGCGCCGAGCTTCTCCGCGAGCACCCCGCTATCGCCGAGCTCTGCCAACATCGCGCCCATCTTCTCGATGGTGACGCCGAGCCCCTCGACGATGTCAGCCTTCGGCGAGACGCCTCCAGCTGGTGGCCGAGGGAGCGTGGCGGCAAGCCGCGTCTGCTCCTGCTGGAGCTCCAAGATCGCCGCGTCGGACTCGGCGATCTGCTGCGTGGCCTCATCCACCTCCTTATTGGCCTGCACGACCTTGTCCTTGGCCGTCTGCAGGGCCTCCTCCTGCTTGGCGCGCTTCTGCTCGAGCTTGCCCAGCTTGAAGGACAAGGTGCGCAGCTGCGCTGGGACGGGCTTCGCAGCCGCCAGCTCCGCGCTGAGCTTCTTGCGAGTGTCCTCCAGCTCGACACGAGCCGTCTCGAACAGGACCTCGCTGGAGCCCGCGATGGCCCGCAGCGCGGCGTCGACCTCCTCGAGGCGAGCCCGCTTCTGGTCCAAGGAGTCACCCTGGCCCTCACCGTGCTCTGCGCCCTCGTCGACCTCCATGAACGGCCCCTGCAGCTTGCTGGTGGTCTCGGCCAGCTTGGCCTTGGTGCTGGCAAGCTCCTTTGCCAAGGCCTCCAGCTTGTCATTGACCCACGGCGGCACCGCAGTGGAGCCGTTGCCCGATGGATTAGCTGCTGGCGGCTTGGCACGCTTGGTGGACGGTCCAGGCGGCGGGCGAACACACATGAATGCCACCGCCTTGGCCGTCCCGCACTTGGAGCACGACACCGTGTCGGACCGATTCCACCACTGGTTCTGCGTGATCGGGTGGACGCAGAACTTGCAGCACCAGTCCTTAGCCTGCTCGCGGCGCCGCTGCGCATGGCGGTTGAGCTTCTGGGGCCCATCGCCTGCCATGCCACTGCTGCCCGCTCCTCAGGCGTGCTTCGGAAGGAAGCCTGCGCCGCCTGGGCAGGCTGACGCAGGCGTGCGTGAGATGTAGCAGTTGCTGGGGCAGACCAGCACTGCAAAACTGGTGATCGGGCGAATCGCCCTCGCACTGCCGCGGACTAGCGGTATCCGTTTGGCCCCCGAGGGAACCGCACATCTTGAGCCAAAATGGCTACGGAGGAGGAGGAGGAGGAGGAGGAGAAGAAGGAGGAGGAGGCGGAGGAGGAGGAGAGGGAGGAGGAGGAGGAGGAGGAGGAGGAGGAGGAGGAGGAGGAGGAGGAGGAGGAGGGGGAGAAGGAGGAGGAGGACGAGGAGAAGGACGAGGAGGAGGAGGAGGAGGAGGAGGAGGAGGAGGAGGAGGGGGAGGAGGAGGAGGAGGAGCGAGGAGGGAGGAGGAGGAGGAGGAGGAGGAGAAATAGGATCAGGAGGAGGAGGAGAAAACAAAGGAGGAGGAATCCGAGGAGGAGGAGGAGGCGGAGCTGGACTCCCTTTGGGCGTGGGGGCAAATTCCTTAACCAACTGCCGAGGGTCGGTGGTGCAACCAAATCCGCAGTTGCTACAAAACGTGAGGCAATAGTTGCTCCAATACTGCAACGAGTGCGACGGGTGGAGGACCTTGCCGCTCACTCTCGCTCGAACTTCCGAAATTGCTTGCACGAACACTGGGCCGCACGCGCTTAAAATTATGCTAACGGGGTCCCCACATAGAGATATTAACGGTTCCGTGGGACCCATGGGGTACGACAACACCAACACGAAGGAGAAACTCATCGAACGAGTACGTACGCACGAAAGGGCAGACGAAAGAAAGGAGGGAGGACAACTGCTCAGGAAACGCAGCCTTGTAACTAGTACGGTTTCTTGATACCCTCCTCGCTCTGGCGGGGCCCCGCTGGAAAGGGGGGAGGGCTACGAAACCTGGTAAAGAGTAATGCTTTCCGCGACCCTCCTCGTTCAAGCGCGGCCTCGTCATCGTCATCATCATCATCATCATCATCGTCATCATCATCAGCAGCATCACCATCATCATCATCATCACCATCACCATCACCATCACCATCACCATCACCATCACCATCACCATCACCATCACCATCACCATCACCATCACCATCATCATCATCATCATCATCATCATCAGCATCAGCATCAGCATCAGCATCATCATCATCATCATCATCATCATCATCATCATCATCAACATCATCGCCGTTATCGCCATCGTCATCGTCCATCACCATTATCGCCATCGTCATCGTCATCGTGAGCAGCAGCATAACCATCGTCATCGCCATCATCATGATGAAGCCTTCCTCATCGCAAAACTCCCCCTCCTCCTCACCCTCCTCAGTGGGAGGAGTAGGACGTGAGATGGATAGGTAAGGTTCTCCCCTCCTCCTCACCCATGTCAGTAGGAGGGACACGAAACTATTTAAACAGTGTGGGTTTCCGATACCCCCCTCGCTCAGACGGGGCCTCCCTGGAGGGGTGAGAGAGGCACGAAACCAGGTAATTAGTATGGGTTTCCGATTCCCCCCTCGCTCAGGCGGGGCCTCCCTGGAGGGGTGGGAGGGGCACGAAACCATGTAAATAGTCTGGGTTTCCGATACCCTCCTCGCTCAGGCGGGGCCTCTCTGGAGGGGAGGGAGGGGCACGAAACCATGTAAATAGTGTCGGTTTCCGATACCCTCCTCGCTCAGGCGGGGCCTCCCTGGAGGGGTGGGAGGGGCACGAAACCATGTAAATAGTGTGGGTTTCCGATACCCTCCTCGCTCAGGCGGGGCCTCCCTGGAGGGGTGGGAGGGGCACGAAAGCTTGTAAATAGTACGGGTTTCCGATACCCTCCTCGCTCAGGCGGGGCCTCTCTGGAGGGGAGGGAGGGGCACGAAACCAAGTAAATAATATTGGTTTCCGATACCCTCCTCGCTCAGGCGGGGCCTCCCTGGAGGGGTGGGAGGGGCACGAAACCATGTAAATAGTCTGGGTTTCCGATACCCTCCTCGCTCAGGCGGGGCCTCCCTGGAGGGGTGGGAGGGGCACGAAACCATGTAAATAGTATGGTATTCCGATACCCTCCTCGCTCAGGCGGGGCCTCCCTGGAGGGGTGGGAGGGGCACGAAACCATGTAAATAGTATGGTTTCCGATACCCTCCTCGCTCAGGCGGGGCCTCCCTGGAGGGGTGGGAGGGGCACGACACCATGTAAATAGTATGGTTTCCGATACCCTCCTCGCTCAGGCGGGGCCTCCCTGGAGGGGAGGGAGGGGCACGAAACCATGTAAATAGTATGGTTTCCGATACCCTCCTCGCTCAGGCGGGGCCTCCCTGGAGGGGAGGGAGGGGCACGAAACCAAGTAAATAGTATGGTTTCCGATACCCTCCTCGCTCAGGCGGGGCCTCCCTGGAGGGGTGGGAGGGGCACGAAACCATGTAAATAGTATGGTTTCCGATACCCTCCTCGCTCAGGCGGGGCCTCCCTGGAGGGGTGGGAGGGGCACGAAACCATGTAAATAGTATGGGTTTCCGATACCCTCCTCGCTCAGGCGGGGCCTCCCTGGAGGGGAAGGAGGGGCACGAAACCATGTAAATAGTATGGTTTCCGATACCCTCCTCGCTCAGGCGGGGCCTCCCTGGAGGGGTGGGAGGGGCACGAAACCATGTAAATAGTACGGGTTTCCGATACCCTCCTCGCTCAGGCGGGGCCTCCCTGGAGGGGTGGGAGGGGCACGAAACCATGTAAATAGTGTCGGTTTCCGATACCCTACTCGCTCAGGCGGGCCCTCCCTGGAGAGATGGGAAGGGCACGAAACCATGTATGGGTTTCCGATACCCCCTCGCTCAGGCGGGGCCTCCCTGGAGGGGTGGGAGGGGCACGAAAGCTTGTACATAGTATTGGTTTCCGATTCCCCCCTCGCTCAGGCGGGGCCTCCCTGGAGGGGTGGGAGGGGCGCGAAACCATGCAACTAGTTTTGGTTTCCGATACCCTCCTCGCTCAGGCGATGCCTCCCTGGAGGGGTGGGAGGGGCGCGAAACCATGTAAATAGTCTGGGTTTCCGATACCCTCCTCGCTCAGGCGGAGCCTCCCTGGAGGGGTGGGAGGGGCACGAAACCATGTAAATAGTATGGGTTTCCGATACCCTCCTCGCTCAGACGGGGCCTCCCTGGAGGGGAGGGAGGGGCACGAAACCTGTAAATAGTACGGGTGTCCAATACCCTCCTCGCTCAGGCGGGGCCTCCCTAGAGGGGCGGGAGGGGCACGAAACCTAGCAAATAGTGTGGTACTCCGATGCCCTGCTCGCTCCTGCGTTTATGGTATGGTATGGTATGTATGGTATGGTATTGTATGGGTAGTTTGGTATGGTATTGTATGGTATGTATGGTATGGTATTGTATCGTATGGTAGGTATGCTATCGGATGGTAGGTATGGTATGGTTTTGTATGGTAGGTATGGCATGGTATGGTGTGGTGTGGTATGGTACGTATGCTATATAATGAGGTTGATATGGTATGGTATGGTATTGTTCGGTATTGTGTGGTATGCCTGGTATGGTATGGTGTGGTATGCATGGTCGTATGGTATGGTATGGTATTGTTTGGTTGTGTGTGGTATGGTATGGTATGGTATGGTATGGTGTGGTATGGTATGGTATGGTATGGTAGGCGTGGTATGATATGGGAGGTTGGAGTGGTCGGCGTGATATTGATATGGGAGGCGGGAGGGAGAAGGAGAATATGTTCGGGGAAAACAAGAACCCATTCAGGATGTGGGGAAAAAACGGATCGTGATTCGAGAACTGCAAACACTGCGTGCAATAAAACTTCGCACGCACACGACACCATCGATGGTCGGAGTCCCTCAAAACACGCGCCAACTTCGGGAGAGGTGCAGGACCACAGCTTTTCGGCCGTTCCACGGACCACGGCCCCAACAAAATCGCACACCCCAGGGCCCGGCGAGCACGCCGTCGGATCAAGGCGGCCTCCGAATCCCTCCTGTCAGTAGGAAGGTCAAAAACAACAGAACTGGTTGGCCCACGAAATCTCAGCCATCGCCGGCGCCATCGCGTCAGCACGCGCATTGCCGAACGCACGGATTTTGTCGGCGTCGGATCGGAGTGTCGCCTCCTTTTGGTGGGAAGCAACCCATTCGAACAGCACGTCGTCAGGCTCTCTTGCCTGAAGTGCTGAAGCTACCTTGGACCAGAGGTCGGCACTGCCCCCCCCCAAGTTCTCAAACCCGAAACGCTTTCCTCTGGACCAGGTCGACAGAATCGGAAGATGATCGGTGATGAAACGCAGTCGGCCTGGGAGGAATTCCAGGGCAAAGGCGAGGGCAGTAATCGCCGCGCGAGGCGCCGTCTGCCTCCTCCCTTGGATGGTGGTTCCGCACCCCCATGCCGACTTCCAAGATAACCCCTCTGGCGCGAGCGCCACTGCGCCTGCGCCAACCCTGCGACGCTGAGGGTCATCCGAAAAGTGATCTCCCGATCCGTCCCCGAAAACTGTGGCATAACCCTCGGCGTCGCGCGGAATTGAATTGGTGTCCCCGAACCTC
Source organism: Prorocentrum cordatum (assembly GCA_963575745.1). Classification (NCBI taxonomy): domain Eukaryota; class Dinophyceae; order Prorocentrales; family Prorocentraceae; genus Prorocentrum; species Prorocentrum cordatum. The sequence goes on along the minus strand of CAUYUJ010000336.1, from coordinate 532,974 downwards.
CAAGTCTCTGGGGGTCCGTCGTTGAAGCTGGGAATCGTCCCCCCCTTCCCTGGGAACCCTCGGAGCCAAGAGCTCGGGGCGCTCTCGTGGTTAACTCGGGCCTGATCACACACAGATATTTGATTTCGTGAAATATTCGTGGCCAACATTGGCTTCGCAGGCCCATATTATGTGAAACAGAGTCTCTGGTACCCTGTGGCACCGTGGACACGCGAGACTCGGGACTTCGTAGCCTACCTCATTCAGACGCTCGCGCGTCCACTGGCCCCTCGTGACGACCACCACGTTCAAGGCCCACTCGTCGCCCTGGTCGCTGGTGCCGAACCTGGCCATCTCCCTGCACACGTGGTGCATGCCCGCGCCGCCGCCGAAGTCCGTGCAATCCAAGAGGTTCGCCGCTGACGTCCCCAGCTGGGAATCGATGGTCGCCTCGGCGTCGCCCAAGATATCCGTAAAATCGCCATGCGAGCTGCTAAACTCGTCGTCCACCACAACCGGAATCGACCAACAACACTGATCATATTCCCAAGTCATGAGAGAACACGGGTGCCAGCCAATGTCATATACTGTCGCAATCGTAGCTCCAATCGGTCCTTTCACCAGCCGCCATCTCCTCGATCCTGCGATCTGAAGTCGTGTTCGATCTTCTCCCAAGCTAGGGCCACATGCGCATGGTACTCATGATGTTCTCGCCACATATTCAACCATGCGCACAGCTGTGCACGTCGAGCCCTCGAGCTTTGAACATCATCGCAACCGCAGTAGTCAGGCATCGTCCAGGCCCGCTGCCGACCGAACACTGCGCGGCTTGACCACGAAAACACGTGGGGAGATGGTTGGGCGCTCCGTAAGCTTGATGGCTGTAAGTACACTCAGGACGGACTCCCATCGACCACATTGAGGGAGTGATGCGCCTCAGCTTCGGGTGCCGTCGCATTATGCGTATAACTTGAAATCGCCGACGACCCTTGGAGATTCGTTCCTTCATCGTCTTAAGGTTGCGCCTCCTGCCCGCCGGCGTGTCCACTCCCCAGTCAACAACATCCGTGGAAACTGCTAGAAGTACCCCACGTCATCGAAGTTGATTCGCGGCCTGGGGCGCGATCCTGTTCGAGGAGGCCACCGGAACCGTCTTGTCACTCACCGCAAAACCTGCACGAACCAGCTCCTCACACATGTAGATGCCCGGCTTTGCTATAGTATCAATCCAATTACTTTCGGTGCCCTCGGCTCTGGTAGCTGCATCATCTACGAATGTGCACAACAGGAGGAGGAGGATGAGGAGGAGGAAGACGAAGAGGAGGAGGAGGGGGGGGGAGGAGCAAAGGGAGGAGAAGGAGGAGGAGGAAAGAAGGAGGCGGATGGGGGCGGAGGCGGAGGCGGCGGCGGCGGAGGAGCAGGAGGAGGAAGAGGAGGAGGAGGAGGCGGAGGAGGAAGAGGACGAGGAGGAAGAGGAGGAGGAGGAGTGACCCGCGCTTGGGGGGGGGGGGGGAGAGAGGCCCCGCAGTCCTCCCAGCAGCGCTGCCCGCCGCGGCCACCGCCGAGGGCGCCAGCGGCGCGGGCTCTCTCGGGAGGAGACGAAGGCAGATGGGGGGCGACGAGGCGACAGGGGGAGAGACTACGCACGTGCCCGGGCTAACTGGGCAGCGACCTTCGAGCGGCGGGCATTCGCGCGGAGCCTGCCGAGAATCAGGCCACGGGTCCTAGCAGGACAGGGAGGGAGAGGAGAGGCACGCAAAGACTGATAAGCACTGTGCAAACAATCAACTGCAATACAGTGTGGAAGAAAACATTCACGATTCGGGGGGGAAAGGTGGGGGAGGAAGGAACGAAACGGGCCCTCTCCAGCATCGGACGGTAGTGCCTTGAGCGCATTTTTCAGTATCTCCCGAGCCACTGGACAAGACATATAGTGCAATATGTCGTCACCCCCCACGGCTTGGCATCCCATTCTACATGCATGGGCCCCGCAACGATATCGACGAGAAGTGTTCCAGGCATTGCGCGCGGGCTTGAGGAGGGCAGTGGAGGTGTAAGAGGGGAGGTGCTTGCTAAGAGCTTCGAAATGTTTTATCGTCAAGTCCGCCGCTCCCTCAGAAGAGGGCAACCACTTCCTGAGTCTTGGTAGTATCGCACACGAGGACGGTTCCGGGGGAGTGTCACGAACAAGAAGGCGTTGAATATACTGTTGAACTTTGCGGGGGTGAATATCACCAGGAGGAGGATGTATACAGTAAAACGCATCATAAACACGAATCATCTGGAGTAAAATCGTTTCACTACCAATCTCAAAATATTTCCAAGCAATACACACCTCGTCGGATTCCTGCCAGCCCTTAACTAGACGGTCGTAGCATAAGAACATGGAACTCCTGGTTGCTGCCCTCAGGGTACATGCTTGCGAGAAGATCTCAAGTCTCCTCGCTTCCACCTGGTGGCCGAAGCTAGTCAAGTCAAACATTGCTTTCGGTGGGGTGCTATGCCGAGGCGCACAGGTGAGCAGCTGCAGACCGTCTTTCTCGACAGTACGGGCACGGGCAACAGGATGGTGCACTTGCGCCACATGTGAGACAACAGGCAGGCCAGACACGTTATATGATCGAATACTTGATGATAACCCGAGGCCCACAGATTTAATACGTAGACATCGTTCGTTGAGCTTGATAAGGACAGGCCCCCAGGAGGCCTCGATGCTACCAATCCCAATCCGCGCGCCTAGATGCCACCCACACCGCGAGATTAGGTGGACTTACCAGGCGATGCGAGCTGGCACTTCGCGACGTTTAAATGGCGGCCAGTACCACCCCCACTCCTAGCGAGCACTCGGACGACGCACGGCATAATAGTAATCAGGTCCCAGCTCGACGCGGCAAGGTCGTCTGCGAAGACGTTAAACGCAACTGCAGAGAAGAGCGACGCCTCTTGCAACTTCCTGATCACAGGGCCGAAGCAGAGGCTGAAGAGGAGCCCGCTCAATGGACATCCCTGTTTTATGCCGCGCATAAGGTGTGCATGAAACGGGTCAGATCCAGCAGACATTATGCACGTGATACTGTCCTGATGTAAAACCATGATGCTAAGGATGATGAGCTGAGGCATGCCATATGCTTTCAAGACCGCCCAAAGATATGCATGATTATTACTCGGGAATGCAGCTTTGAGGTCGAACAGTGCCGTGCCTGTCCGCCTCTGGCCACACATTGCATTGCCCATCAGCAGTGTGGCATCTACTCCAATGATGTCGTCCACTGGCTGGCGCCCACGGGGAAAACCCCGTTGAGCAGCAGCAGCGCGATCACCAGCAACTTGTGCCAGTGGCCAATCTATACACGAGCTAATCAATGTGTTATCTGTGTTGGAAAATAATAGCGGGCGGGTTTCCCTAGGTTCACGACAAATAACGCCCCCAGCACCAGAGTTACCTTTGGGGGGGAACGCAGCGGAACTACGATTGAACTCTTTCGGCAACCTCTGGGACCCCACTAAGTCCAGGTAAACGCCATGCAGACAGTTCAGGCCCGCATCCCCAGAGGCAGCCCACGCCGAGTATGGGGCCCCGTCAGGCCCAGGAGATGAGCCCTTCTTCTGCGACAAAATGTCGGCGAGCAAACTCTCGGGCACAATTCGCGGGTAGATCGAGCCGTCTTTCGCACAGTACTGTGCATCGTCAGATGGGATAGGGCAGATATGCGTGACAAGCTCCTTAATCACCTCATTGTCCACCCACCTAGCCTGAAACGCCCCCCCCCCCCCCCCTCCCCCAATGTTCAGCAAGCAATCGAAAGCAATTGTTAGGGTCACTATGATGGCCCCCCTCCCCATCCGCAATCTGCCGCAAGAAGACTTGCCGACCAGACATCTTCCAAGCCTGCGTCACCCTGCGAATCCTCGCAAGTTGCTGAGCTGCACGGGTGCCACCATTATCTGCAGACTGAGCGGCAGCATCGCGGACATCTGATTCGCGAGCTTGCAGAACATTACGCATAAGCTGAGAGAAAAGCAGATCAAAGCCCTCGCGGTCGGTCCACCAGAGCCCCTGGGAATCAAGATGCACGTGCAGGTCACGAAACCCTTTGAGGCCTCTAAGAGTCTCACGGGGGCCCCCCGACCGAACGCCCCTCAAAACCGAGAGCATGCACGACAGTTTTTCCTCAGGGGTCCTGGCCCCTTTTTCAAAAACCCAATCCTTGACGCGATTCGCGACGAACTTCATCGCATCTTTGATCTCCAGCTGACGGTGGCCGGCGTCGCGGGGCAAGAACTCTGGATCCAAGATATCCTTCGCCATGTTGCTAAACTGCGGGTGCTTGGCCACCCACGTCGGGATGCGCGCGTCTCCCGTGGGCTTCCAAACAGCGAGCGACAGGAACGCAGGTGCGTGGTCCAACGGCTTGCTAAGATTCGTGATAACCCAGCTCGTGCCAGTCTGCGGGCAGAGGTCGAGAATGTCCTGTGACGCGAGCGCGGTGTGAATGCGATCGAGCCTGCCGAACGATATCTGCGGGTCGGACCTGCCGCTATCACCCTCCTCCGTCTGACGAACGATGCGATGGGTGTCGCGTTCTTGCACGACCTCGCAGAGTGCACCGAGCGACTGATTAAAAGCTGCAGCAAGCCGAGATCCAACAGGACCTCCAGCACCCGCGTCGGTATGAGATCTGGCGCCCCCAAGACGCATGAAGTTCCAATCTCCCAAGGCAATGCCCAATAAACAACTAGAGGGAAGGAGCTCACGACGAAGACGAACAAAGTCGATTTTGGTTTCCCCTTCTGACCAATCAGGGACGATGTGTACGTTAAAGATCTGACAGCACCCCCTGGGACCAAAGAGATTGAGATAAGCAGTGCGACCTGGGGCGACTTGAGCTAGGTGCACAGTCTCGAACTGCGCCAGCAGCACGCGCGAGATGAAAAAAAGAGCAGGCCCCCAGCAGATGCACTAGCACCGAATGGGCCAAACGGAACATGAGATTGGTGATCTTTCTCGAGCTGCTCTAAATCTGATTCCATGCCATGAGATTCCTGGAGGCAAACGACGGCATGCTTTTCCAGCGGGGACCTCAAACGCGAAAACTTCATCCGGACAACGTCCTGGTTGCTGAACACCGACTCCAATATAATCTGGACATTCCACGCGCCGGTGCTGAGACGAGACCCAATAGAAAATGGACGAGCAGAGGGGGGAGAGGAGGGGGGCTGCTGCCATGCACAGAAGAGGAAATGCTGCTGCTACGAAACTGCGAAAACGAATGCATATCTTGGTGAAACTCGCTGGCAGGCGCAAACGAGGTATCAGTCTGCTGACTCGGCAAAATGCTGAGCTGCGCCCCACGCGGCTCAACAGCGCGTGACTGCCTCAGAAATGTTCCCTACTGGGTGCCCGTCGCCTCGGCGATGAGCTTCTGCGCGGTCTCACAGCTGATCCCCCACTCCGAGAGCTCACTGACATTGGGCTCGAAACTCTCCTGCCCGCTGCTATTCTTCACCGTCTTCGCGAGCTCCCAGACGTCACCAAGGCCGATGACTTGGAGGACTCCCTGGAAGCCATTGACACCGAGGCGGCACCCCTGCTGCCACTTCGCGGACTTCTTGAGCCCCCTGAGAAACGGATCATATATCACATTAAACGATCGCTGGCGGGTGCGTACGTCGATCGGTAGATCCTGTCGACATCGTATCGGCACTGTACCACTGGTACGCGGGTCGCGCCACTCATGACCACCAGCTTCATTGTATGCTTGCTGAAATACTTTGGCCGCCACTGCCGTCGGAAACTTTAACTTATCAGACTGAGCCACACCTTGAAATGTGCCCTCAACATTCTCCAATATATGCTGACATCGAGGAAATATGACTGTGTCGTAGTGATGCTTCCGCTGGTCTCGTAGAAGTGGCCGAGGAAATGTGCCTATGAATCTGATCGTTGCATCTGATGGATGTTGACGTGCACCACCAGCATCACTGCCACCTCCACGAGCACTGCCACCATCACCCCAAGAACTTGCTGTACTATGTGACTTCATGCCAGTCACATCACGAGCGAGACGCTTGATCTCGTCATTCTGATCACTGATCTGGATTTTTGCTGCTTGACCATGTCATTCTGTATCTCTGCGATCCGCTGCGTGTGGCCTGCGAGCTGCAATTGAATGGCACCGGCCGGCTCATCCAACTTATTGATGTCCGGCCCTTGGTACTCGGACATCATCATGCGCATGTTCTGGAGGATTTCATTGTCCCCTGATGAACGGTGCTTATCTTTCTTAGAATTCTCATTCTTCTTCGGCGATGGCGATCTGAACATGTTCGAGCTTCCAGAACTGCTTAATCGGCGTGAGCGACGAGATGAAAGATTGGCACTGTCCATACTGCTCCTGCTTGCTGAACGACTGGAAGATGAACGACGATGTTTCTTCTTGTCCTTGTTCATCCGAGCTTCCTGTATCGGTCGACTCACGCTGCGGCTCGGCGTACGTCCACCGTTGACTCCCATGGCTGAACTGCTGGGAGCGATAAGAAAAATACTGCGCAGCCCTCCTGCGCCTGGGGAGGAGGGAAATGGAAGTATATAGTGAAAAGAACTGCTCTCAGCCTGGCGGGGCCGCCGTCTGTGGCTGGAGCGGGTCGGATGCTGCCTGCCCAGCTGGCTGGATAAATGTTTTACTTGAGCCAAAATGGCTTGAGCTAAAAATGGCTACGGGGAAAGAGGAGGAGGAGGAGGAGGAGGAGGAGGAGGAGGAGGAGGAGGAGGAGGAGGAGGAGGAGGAAGGATGAGGACAGGTGGCCGCGCTTGCTTTCGACGGCGTAGTCGGAGGTGAGGGGGTGAGATCGAAGTGGAACGGAGAGCCCCCCTACCGGGAAATCGACTTCGGTTTCGTGTTCGTGCGTGCCGTGCGCGCGGGCGAGGCGAAACTGCGTGGGCGGGCGAGAGGAAAGTCTCCTTGGCTGAGGCGCGGCTGGACCAAATGTGTCTCTTCTGGGCGGCTGGTGGCGCGCGGTGTCCCGCCGGTGTCCCGCTGGTGTCCCGTCGGTGTCCCTGTGGCTGAGGCGCGGCTGGACCAAATGTGTCTCTTCCGGGCGGCCGGTGGCGCGCGGTGTCCCGCCGGTGTCCCGTCGGTGTCCCGTCGGTGTCCCTGGAGGCACGGCCGGACCAAATGTGTCTCTTCCGGGCGGCCGGTGGCGCGCGGTGTCCCGCCGGTGTCCCGTCGGTGTCCCGTCGGTGTCCCGTCGGTGTCCCGATGATGATGTGGATGTTATGATGATGATGATGATGATGATGATGATGATGATGATGGTGATGATGGATGATGATGATGATGGTGATGATGATGGATGATGGATGATGATGATGATGGTGATGATGATGATGATGATGATGATGATGATGATGATGATGATGATGTTGATGTTGATGCTGTTGATGATGATGATGATGATGATGATGATGATGATGATGATGACGTCGATTGTGAGATCGATTGTGATATCGATAGTGAGACCGAATGTGAGATCGATTGTGAGATCGATAGTCAGAACAATTGTGAGATAGATCGAGTGAGATCGATTGTGAGATCGATCGAGGGAGATCGATCGAGCGAGACCGATACTGAGATCGATAGTGAGATCGATTGTGAGACCGATCGAGTGAGACGTTGGTTCCTCCCCCCCCCCGAACCTCCTTATCACCCGAAGGGTGGTCGTATAGATATACAATGCAAGCCGATCCGCCGCAGGCAGCTCGTGCCTATTTCTTTGTCCATTGCGCAAGCCAGGGGAGTCTCGCTCTAACGCCGCAGCGTCGAGTGGGCGGGGAGGAGGAGGAGGAAGGAGGGGGACGAGGAGAAAGGAGGAAGGGGGAGGAAGGTGGGAGGGCGAGGAGGGAGGAAGGGGCTCTGGGGTACCGCGGGAGGTCCGACTGCCCGCGGCCCGCGACCGCCAACAGCGCGAGCGCGCACGGCGCCGCGCGCAGCTCACGCATCGGGCGGCCGATCCAGGCCGCGGCGCCGGGGGGGGCCCCAACGGTGCGACACACCGCGTGGTGAGTCACTGGAGACTCGGGATCTCTGCGCGGCTGTGGGCCGTGGGCCGTTATCCGAAGACGCCTCCGGGCGACTGATGCTTCCGAGGTCCCCAAGGGCGTGTGGCGCCGGATCGCGCGATGAGGTCTCTGGCGCTGTCGAGGGTACCGCGCGGTCCGTCGCCACACGGGGCCCCGCCTCCGCGCGCGCGGGGTCGCCAAGGAGCCCGAACGGCTCGGTCCCTGAGAGGCGGCGGGCAGCGCCGTGCCGCGCGGGAACCCTCGGCTGGGGAGCGGTGGCTCCTCGCTGGGCCCCCTCGGGGTGTCTTCTCCTCCTCCTCCTCCTCCTCCTCCTTTTCCTCCTCCTCCTCTTCCTCCTTCTCTTCCTTCTCCTCCTCCTCCTCTTCCTCCTCCTCTGTTTGTTTATCCTACCCCTCCTCCTTTGCATGTGTCTTCTCTTTTTCCTTATATGCACACACCCACATCAAGCCGAGGTCACCGAACTGGCTGCACTTAGTAATACTTACGAGAGAACCAAATAAACCGCCTGCGCTCAAGGTGCCACGTGAAGGAGGAGAAAGGGGGAAGAGCAGGGACGAGAGCGACGTGCCCAACCCAGCTCCTGCTTGCTCCACCATGGTAGACAGGCCACGGTGCAGGAGATCATTACAAAAAACATCCTTCCATGATCCCCCAAACAAGAAACTTCTCTGGGCACCTCTGAAGATTCGGCCACGGCCAGCTCGCCGTGCCAATTCGCACCGAGCTCCAGCTTCCCTCTCACCATTGGCAAAAGCGTTCCTTTGTCCTTTTCCTTTCCCTTGTCCTTTCCCTTTTCCTGTTCCTTTCCCTGTTCCTTTCCCTCCTCCTCCTCCTCCTCCTCCTCCTCCTCCTCCTCTCCTCCTCCTCCCCTCCTCCTCCCCCCTCGGGCCCTTCCTCCCCCTCCTCCTCTCCTCCTCCCCTCCTCCTCCTCCTCCTCCTCCTCCCCCTCTCCTCCTCCTCGTCCTCCTTATCCTCCTCCTCCTCCTCCTCATCTCCCTCCTCCTCGCCCTCCTCCTCCTCCTCCTCCTCCTCCGCCTCCTCCTCCTCCTCGTCCTCGTCCTCGTCCTCCTCCTCCTCCTCCTCCACCTCGGCGTGCGAGGAGAGGGCGGGGGAACACGCCACGGCCAGCTCGCCTTGCCCGTGCGCTCCGAGCTCCAGCTTCCCTCTCACCATTGGCAACGGCGTTCCTTTTCCTCCTCCTTTCCCTCCTCCTCCTCCTCCTCCTCCTCCTCGTCCTCCCCCGTCCCCCTCTTTCCTCCTCCTCCTCCTCCTCCTCCTCCTCCTCCTGCCCCTCCTCCTCCTCCTCCTCCTCTCCTCCTTCTCCTCCTCCCCCTCCTCCCCCTCCTCCCCCTCCTCCCCCTCCTCTCCTCCTCCTCCTCTCCTCCTCCTCCTCCTCCTCCTCCTCCTCCTCCTCCTCCTCCTCCTCTCTCCTCCTCCTCCTACTCCTCCTCCTCCTCCTCCTCCTCCTCCTCCCCCTCCTCCTCCTCCTCCTCCTCCTCCTTCTCGTCCTTCTCTTCTTCCTCCTCCTCCTCGTCGGCGTGCGAGGGAGAGAGCGGGGGAACACGTCGAGATGGGCCCCCGAAGACCCGCCCTCGCGCGTGGCCAGCGGGGCGACCTGTGCCGTCTCCGCGCGTCGATTAGCGGAGCAAGCGACCTCATGAATCCTTGAAACAACCCGCGCTGCCGTCCCTTAGCGTCGGGAAGCGGAGCAGGCGACCACGCTCAAATCAATAAACAACCTATCACAAATCAGTGTGTGTGTTTTGCGTATTGGATGCCTCGTAGGCCGCATCGGAGCGATGATGGGCGTGCTGGGGAGCCCTGTGAGCCTGGTTTAGGGCCCCTGTGGCGTGTCCAAGCTCATTCGGGAGCCACCTGGAGCCCGCTTGGGCGATTCTGTTCGCCTCGGCGCCCGCTTGGGGTGTCTTGGAGTCCTGTTGGGCGCCTCTTGTGCCGTCTCCGCGCGTCGAGTAGCGGAGCAAGCGACACCCCGCGTGAAATCAATGATTTTCGCCCCTGGAGCCCCTCTCGGGGATCAGCTCGAAGCTCCATTGGTGCGCCCAGGAGGCTACCTGAGCCCGCATCGGAGCAGTGGTGGGCGTGCTTGGGCCGTCTTCGGGCCCTGGAGGCGTGTCCGAGCTCATTTGGGGGGCAACCCGGAGCCCTCTGGGGCGATTTTGGGCGCCTCTTGGGCCGTCTTGGCGCCATCTTGGGGTTTCTAGTTGACTCCAGAATCGCGGTGAAGAGATACGAACCCCAGGATGCGAGAAGAGAGGCTCCAGGATAATTACCAGAAGATGCGACTCGACTGGCCAGGTATCCTCCTCCTAGCACTGTCTCTCTCGGGCTGTGTCCTCCTCCTCCTCCTCGCACCGTCTTTCTCGGACTGGTTGCCAAGATCATTGCCTTGGAGGGTTCTGAAGGGCAACACAAGGAAATACTGGAGAACTTCCTGTCCCGATGACGGGCGACGACGAGAAGGTTCACGGAATGCTCTCCGGGAACCTGAAAGCGCGCCCTTGTGGAAGCCCTCGTGGAGGCTTCTGTGAGCCTCTGCCGGTGTGTCGAAGCTCATTTGAAATTCTGGAGAACCTCCCGGCCCGATGGCGGGCGACGAGAGTCACGTTCCCAGAAGGCTCTCCAGAATCTGATGGGTGCGGCCGTGGGGGCCATCGTGAAGGCCTCTGGGGGGCACTGTCGGGGTGTCGAGGCCGACTTGGGCAGCCTTTTGGGGCTCCTCCTTTTTGGAGGGTCGAGGCTCGAAGTGAGCCTTCTTGCGGTGTGCAGGGGCTCTCGCGTGGATGCCTTTTGGGCCGTCCCCGCGCGTCGGGAAGCGGAGCAGACGGCCAATTACAAAGCATCGAAACCGATAGAACATCACTGATTTCTCCTCATTGCGGCGCTCTCGGAGGGCGCATGAAGCTTTGGGCGTGCTGGAGCCCTTGTGGAGCCCTGTCCAGGTTGACTTGAGAAGCCGCCTGCAGCGCTCCTGCGCATTCTTGGGCGCCTCTTGGACTGGTTTGCTGCCGCCTTTGGGCGCGCTTGGGCCCTCGCGCGCACCTCGTGTGCCGTCTCCGAGAGTCGGCAAGCGGAGCAGGCGACCACGCGAAAATCAATGTTTTTGCCGATTGGGGCTGTTTCGGGAAACAGCTTCGAGCCCTCCTGGGCCGTCTTGGATGCCTCGTGGGTCGCATCGGAGCGATGGTGGGCGTGCTGGGAGCGTTTTGGAGCCCCGTGGGCCTCCTTGAGGACCTTTGTGGCGTCTTCTATCGTTTGGGGAGCCACATGGAGCCCTGCTGGGCACCTCTTGTGCCGTCGTCGCGCGTCAGGAAGCGGACCAAACAACCACGCAAAACTCCGTGAGAAAACCAGGGTCAATCAATGATTTTCGCTCCTGGAGTCCCTCTCGGGGATCAGCTCGAAGCTCTCTTGGTGCGCCCAGGAAGCCACCTGAGCCCGCATCGGAGCGATGGTGGGCGTGCTGGGGCCATTTTGGGGCCCTGTGGGCCTCATTTAGGGTACTCGAGGCGTGTCCGAGATCATTTGGGGAGCCGCCTGGAGCCCTTTGGCGCGATTTCAGGGGCCTCTTGGGCCGTCTTGGCGCCCTCTTGGGGTGTCTTGGGGCCCTCTTAGGGGCTTCTGATGCCGTCTCCGTGCGCTGGGCAGGGGAGCAGGCGGGAAATCAATGATTTTCGCCGCTGGGGCCTCTCCCAGGGATCAGCTGGAAGTTCTCTTGGGGCGTCGTGGAGGCCACGTCAGCAGTCTCGAAACAATGATCGGCGTGCTGGGAGCGCTGTGGTGCTTTCTGACCCCCTTGAGGGCCCCTTTTAGTGGCCTCAGGGTTCCCTTGAAGGGCCTTTTGCCGTGTGGACGCCCGTTGGGCCCCCCATGCGACATCATTGCGCCGGTTTTGCCCCCCCCCCCCCCCCCCTCCAGGCCTGCCTGCTCATATATCTATATATAGAGATATCTGTATACACACTGTATATGTACGTGTGTATGTATGCATGCTTTCATGCATGCATGAATGCATGTCTGTCTGTCCGTCTGTCTGTCTGTCTGTCTGTCTGTCTGTCCGTCTGTCTGTCTGTCTGTCTGTCTGCCAGTCTGCCAGTCTGCCAGTCTGCCAGTCTGCCGATCTGCCTGTCTGCCTGTCTGCCTGCCTGTCTGTCTCTGCATGCATGCATGTATGCATGTCTGTCTGTTTGTCTGTCTGTATGTCTGTCTGTCTGTCTGTCTGTCCGTCCGTCCGTCCGTCTGTCTGTCTGTCTGTCTGCCAGTTTGCCAGTCTGCCAGTCTGCCAGTCTGCCGATCTGCCTGTCTGCCTGTCTGCCTGTCTGTCTGCATGCATGCATGCATGTATGTATGTGTGCATGTATGTATGCATGCATGCATGCATGCAGGCAGGCAGGCAGGCAGGCAGACAGCCATGTATGTATGTATGCATGCATGCATGTATGTACGTATGCATGTACGATTGTACGTATGTATGTATGTATGCATGCATGCATGCATGCATGCATGTATGTAGGTATGTATGTGTGTATGTATGTATGCATGCACATATGTACATGTATATGTATGCATGTATGTATGTATGTATGTATGCATGCATGCATGCATGCATGCATGTATGTATGTATATATGTATACATGTATATATGTATACATGTATATATATGTATGTATGTATGTATGTATGTATGTATGTATGTATGTATGTATGTATGTATGTATGTATGTATGTATGTATGCACGTGTGTATATGTATGTATGCATGTATGTATGTATGTATGTATGTATGTATGGGTGAGTGAGTTTGTGAACGTTGATTTTCATATAGGTTAGCGAAGGGGCCATAGGGCGGGATATGTCTTGTTGTTTCGGACGTTGTCTCCAGGTCTTGCCTGCGCCCGAAACCGTTTCAAGTTCAAGGCACCATGACTCACTGACAGAGTTTCGAGGTGCCTCCGCGGGCACCCTCTTGCAGGTCTCTCCGCGGCACCCGAGGGGTGCCGCTGTGTTCCACCAGACACCAGAAGTGCCCGCCATGACGCTGGGGGCCGACTCGGCCGCGGCGGCTGCGCCGCCGGGACTGGACGCCACCACAGCAGGCGAACCGCCGCCGCCGGCCCCCGAGAGCTCCGCCGCCGACGTGAACCAAGGCAGCTGGTGGCTCGCGGCGGCGTGGGGACTCCTCGCCCTGGCAGGCGGAGGAGGAGCCCTGGCTGCCCAGCTGGGCTCGACAGGACGGGCCCGCCTGGCGGGACTCACCGTATTCGGGCTGGTGGGCCTCCTCGCCACAGCGAGGGTCGTGCGCCAGGCGTGGTGGCTCTACTGCGACCAGGAGACGACGAAGACGCAGATGGCCGCCCTCACGGCTCAGATGCAGCAGCTGGCCCTGTCGGGAGCGATGGGCATGCCAGGAGGAGGTTTCCCTGGCGGCGGTCCGCCTGACGAGGTCATGCCCGGGTGGGCCGACGTGGGGGCGCCGCCGCCAGGGATCCCGCAGGTGCCGGGCGTGACGGTGGCGGGGCCGGCCACAGGACCCATCGGTCCTCCAGCGGGTCAGGCCAGCCACGCGCCCGCGGGCGCCTCGAGCCTGGACGCGCTAGGCGCGTGGGCTGGCATGGCTGCCCCACCCGCCACGGGTGCTGGCGCCACAGCTGGGGCTGGGGGCTCGCCGCACGTCCCTCAGTACAGGCCGCCCGAGCTGGACAGCAAGGTCCGCCAGCAGGCCAAGCAAGTGAAGGAGCTCCTGACAGCGCTCGCGAACGCCAGGGGCCAGGACTACATGTGGGGACGACGCTTCTGGTCCAACCTGTACGCGATGGATTCGAGCGGGCAGCTGGTGCCCGAAGTGAAGCGTCTCCTGACGGGTTTCGGCTACGTGGGCGAGCAGACGGTGACGGCCCCCCGCCATGAGGAGCTCGGGGCCGCGCTGGACCGCCTCGCGTCGGAGGCCGCACTGACCGCTGGCGCAGGCATCTGGCAGTCCACCCCCAGCCAGGGCTTGGCCGCTGCGGCAGGAGGCTCAGAGGAGACGCGATGGGGCTCCTCGTTGCCAGCGGACCTCCAGCGGGCGGCCCCCGAGATCTACAGGGCGATGCGGGGCGAAGGGTCGACGAGCGCCCGCGACTGGATCGCCCAGCGCTACCAGGGGAGTCGAACCAGTCCGGTGTGGGTCGACCTGTGGACGCTGGCCACGTCGGTCGACTTCCGCCTCCGCGACTGCGGCAGCGACCTGGAGATCATGCAGGTGCTAGCCAAGGGCGACATGATGGAGATCGGCCTCCGCCGCCTCGCGGCATACGTGTACGAGCAGCGGAGTGGGGACCGCGTCGGCGCCCAGCACATGTTGGGCATCGCACCGCCTGGCGGCTCAGCCGACGTGGCCCCGACGTGGATGGTGGCCTCGGCGACGATGCACTCGAAGATCGAGCACCAGCGCAGGGAGAGAGTCGAGGCTGAGGCGCGCCACAGGCGCAAGAACGACAAGGGCGGAGGTCGAGGCGACGGTCGTGGAGGTGGTCGAGGGGGAGGCCGTGGCGGCAAGGCCGCCGACTCCAAGCATGAATAGGGGCTCGCGGCGCGCCCTGACGAGCCTGCCGTCGGGGCGCGGAGCCCGCCAGCGCAGTGGGTGCCCAGAGTGCGTGACGATCTGCACCCCTCGCTGCAGCAGGTGATCTCGGCCCAGCCGGGACAGGAGGCGTTCTTCCCCATCACGCTGGTGGATCGCCCAACCCCGATGACGAGCCGATCTAGTCGACTTCGACATCGATTCAAGCGGAAGCTCGCCCTGTGGGCTCTCGCCAACGAGTTCGTGCAAGGGATCAACTCCATGGACACGGGCTCGTGCACGGACCTCACCCGCCCCCGCCGTAAGGAGAGCTTGTCGATGAACATGCGGGGGCTGCACGGCCAGGTGCATAAGGTAGTTCTACGAGAAGCTAAACGGCTGGCAGAGGCGCGCCGGGACTGCGGTCTGACAGGCGTCCCCGCGGTACTGGAGTTAGCTCGCGTGGAGGAGGTGGGCTATGGTCGGCCTACTCGCCTGTCGACCCATGAGGCCCTGAGAGCGGAGGACATTGATGAGCCGCAAGTAGTGAAGAGTGTGAACATGCTCGAGGTGCTCGAGCCGGAGGAGGCCAGGTACTACAGCGACGAGAGTCTCGTGGTGGCCCCGACGGAGCTGCGCAGCCGCGCGATCTTCGAGGAGCTACAGGCCAAGTTCGGTTTCGTTGGAGGTACTCAGGAGGAGTACGAGAAGTATTTCAGCCGCCAGGACATGCCGCCCAACCTGTGGCACTTCGGCGGCCCGCAGGAGGTGAAGGCCATCGCGGGCTTCAGCACGGTGGGCAAGAAGACCAGTGGGCGTCAACGTAAGATCATCATGATGGTGGCGGCTAACTATATGTTTCAGGACGTGGGAGGTCGAGCCGAACACGGACTACACGGAGGAGGTGCCTTGGCCAGCCTGCACGTCCCGTCGGGCGACTGGGCGGCCGCGGCGTTCGACGAGAGCAACGCCTTCTCTTTCGTGGGGGTTCCGAGCTGGATGTGGGGCTGGCAGTGCGTGCCACCCGTGAGGGCGGCCGCCGTCTGGTGGCGTCTGTCGCCCAGCCAGCGAGACTCTTTGAATCCTGAGAGCTGGGTCTATCCGATGTGGCGCCGTTTAGTCATGGGCAGCTCCCACAGCGTACACATCCTGATGTCCATCAATTCGAGGATATGCTCCATGACGCTGAGGCGCAGCTTGGTAGACCCGCAGCAGGATCACACTCTGGCGTGGCAGGCCGGATACCAGATGCTGAAGGATGACGACTGGGCCGAGCGCCAACGACTTCGACGAGATGGCCCCCCCCCCCGAGCGGGTTTTCCGTGGCGAGCTGGTGCGAGGCAGTACGCCACGCACGGCGTCAGGAGACCCGCGTCTTCGTGGTCATGCACCTGTTCGCGGGGGCCCGGAGGGAGCAGGACGTGCAGCACTACGTCGAGGCGATGATGACCGACCTGGAGCTGAAGGTGCTCATGATCTCGGTGGACCTGGCCGAGGACTCGCGGTGGGACCTCGGGCGCGTCGACACCTTCGAGCTGATCTGGTCCCTGGTGTCCGAGGGCCTGGTGGACGTGATCCTGGGCGGCCCCCCCTGCTCGACCTGGGGCCGAGCGAGGTTCAGGCCTGGAGGACCACGACCCCTGGGCCGTCGAGGGAAGTACGCATGGGGGCTACCCCGCGAGAGACTGCGGCCTTCTGAGGTGGAGCGGCTGGACGAGGGCAACCGCCTGATGGTCAACCACCTGGCGCTGCGCGGCGGGGTGGGGGACCGCGGGGGAGCCTGGGCCCTCGAGCATCCAGACGATCCCGGGGAGGACCCGTACCCGTCCATCTTCGACACCGAGATCTTGAAAGGTTTGGAGTCCAGGACGGGAGCGCGGCACATCATCTTTGACCAATGCATGATGGGCGGGCCCTCGCAGAAGCCCACGAGGGTCACAGGTGCGGTACGACTGGCGGCCACCGAAGCACTAAGGTGCGACGGCGCCCACACGCACGAGCTGAGCTACGGTGAGGTTAACGGTAACTTTCGGACGACCAAGCTGGCCACCTACCCACCTCGACTGTGCAGGTGGATAGCAGAGGGCATAGTGGCCACGCTGTCGGAGATGGCGCAGACCGGCGGCGGGCCAACAGGACACGTACGAGACGGAGTGAAGTGTCAAAGGATAACGTGCTACTCGGGGCCGTTGGACCTCGGCGCCTTCTATTTCCTGAACGAGACGTCCTCGCGAGGCCGCGGGGCAGTGCTGGGCGCGAGGGACACGAGCTTCTACCTCCACATCGACGACGGCCTGATCGCAGCGGACGGCGGGCCCCAGCAGTCAGGCGAAAAGAAGGTCAACAAGCTGGTCCACCAGGTGGCGGACGCGCTGGAGGACGTGGGCTTTGTTGTGAAGGATCGGAGGGAGCACGGCATGGTGGATCGCATCGTGGGCTACGAGGTGGAGTCCAGCCCCGCACGAGTGCGGGTCCCGAAGCGCAAGGCGGCGCTCATGCACGAGGCGCTGCTGCTGCTCACGAGCCGGGACTGGGTGCACCTGGACCACCTGGCGTCGGTCATTGGGGTCTGGATCTGGGCGGCGCTGCTAATTAGCCAGGCACTGGCTGTCGGCGCCTCAGCACCTGTTCCAGTTCGCACGCCAGGAGGGCCCGCGCTGGAGACGGTGGTGGCCGTCGGCCCGTCGTGAGGCCGTGGCCATGCGACGAGGCATCATGGGGCTCTACGCCGACCTGGGGGCCCCGCTACTGCCGATGGTCTTCGCCTCGGACGCCGAGGGCGCGCGGGACTTCGACGCGGGCGGCTGCGGCGTCGTCGTGGCCGCGGCGAACTCGAAGATCGTAGAGGAGCTGTGGAACGCTGGCACCCGCCCTGGCGTGGCCGTCGCCAAGCCAGGGCAGCTGCAGAAGGTGCTGGAGCGTGGCCCTGATACGCTACAGCCTTTCCTGCCAGTGAGCTCAGTTGAGAGGGGTTGGATCGACGGAGAGGCCTCCTGGATCCCAGTTGAGTCTGGACGCTGGAAGGTGCCTGACCACATCGTGCTGGGGGAAGGGCGGGCCGCACTGAAGGTCCTGTCGCGTCTGGCGCTACTGCCGGAAGCTCACCGCTCGAAGGTCCTCAGCCTCGAGGACAACATGGCTTTCGCGGGCGCTGCGGCCAAAGGCCGATCGGCCGCCGGCCCCGTGAACTACTTACTCAGGCGGAGGTGCGCGTTGTCGAGCGCCACGGAGATCAGGATGCACCTCCCCTGGGTGGAGACCGAGAGGATGCCCGCGGATGGCCTCTCACGCATGAGAGGATGTGGTCAGGATTCAGAGGGGCACAACGCCCCGGTGCCGAGAGTAGACGCGCGCAGCGTGCGCATCATCCAGAACTGACTTTTTCGAGCCCGAGGGTGCCAGACGACAAGCACCTGGAGGGCCGTGTGCAACCCGAGACATTGCTAACCTATCGCAAGCGAGCAGCGGAGTTTTACCAGTGGTGCGCGGCCGAGGGGGCCCACACCTGGAGCCCTGACGAGTGGGGCGACACGATCATGGAGTACAAGGCCTCAGTGGACTTGCTCAAGAGTCATTTCACCTCCCTGCTCGCCGCTATCGAATTCAAGTTTCCGCGGCTGAAGGGCCGCCTTTGCAGATGCCACGCTGCCTTGCGTGGCTGGGAGTTAGAGCACCAGACCAAGCACACAGTGCCGATGGTGAGCACCGCTCAGGCTTTCGTCAGCGCGCGGCTCAGCGCGCTCGGAGAGCCTCGCCTGGCCATCGGCCTCATGTTGCAGGGAAAAATTGGGATGCGGCCCAGCGAGATGCTGGGGATCGTCGCGTCCGATCTCGTCTTCCCCGAGGAGTCTGGGCACGGTCGAGGTCGAGGGCCCCTGATAGTAGGCTTGGGTATCAAGGCGAACACCAAAGCGAAGCGCCCCCAGTCGAACGCCATCCTGGAGGCCTCCAGCCCTGCATTGGTGGATCTCCTGAGGACCCTGAAGGCCCGCGCGCCCCCAGGGGGCCGCATGTTCCCCTACGCCCTCGAGAAGTACCGCAAGTTGCTCGCTCGCATCCAGTCGGAGTGTAACCTACCAATGGGATGGACCCCCCACAGTGCCCGAGCAGGTTTCGCTTCAGAGGCCACAGCGCGGGGTATGTCCTTCGAGCAGATTCGAGAAACATGCCGTTGGAAGGTGGACAGTTCCCTTCGAGTATATATCGACATGGTCCAGGCTGCCCACATAGCCGTGGGGCTCAAGGCGGCTGGGTGGGGCCCAGCTTGCGATTGGGCCGGCCAACACTGGGCCTGGTGTGCGCTACGGGCGTTGCATGGCACCGAAGGGCTCCAGACGCCTGGCTGACGGGTCATGGGCGACACCAGAGACGATACCGACGGCCAGATCGAGCACGCCACCGCCATCACCTTTCTCTACCGGGAACTCGTCCTGGGTACTACCGAGCTACCCACCTACGCCGGCTAGTTTAGTTTCACCTTTTGGGCTGACGCCGTCACCAACGCCGACGGGTACGGCAACACCGCCAATGACTAAGGCGGCGCCTGGAGTGCCGACCTCATGGGCGACCCCCAGGCCGCAGCCGACCCGCCGACGAGTTTCTTCTGTGTGGTACCTGTGGAAATTGGCTAAGATGTCTTCCAGCTGCAGCGGGGGCTGCAGCTGTGCTGTGCTCATCTTGGCGGTGCTACTGACTACGGCGTGGAGCCCCCTGTTCGCACGCTCGATGAGCATCGCCTCGGACGTGGCCGAGGAGGTCGGAGGGGCGGCAAGCCGCATGATGGGCGCAGGTGCGAACGTGTCGTCGAGTGCGGCACGGATCTTCAGCGCCCTCACCGACAACACCCTCAGCCTCGCCGAGACCGCTTGGGAAGGCATCGACCTCACGAATGTTACGGTCAACAGCTCCGCCGGCCGCATCTTTTTCGATGGAAACGAGTACGCCGAGGACGTACTGACTACGCCAGAGGCTCGAGCGGTGATGGGACTGCCCGACCACTGGCTCCAGGCTTTGGCGGATATTTTGATTTTTGCATCACCTTCTCGCCCGCTGGTGGAAGTACACAAGCACCTCTTCATCAACGACTCATCCTATACCTCCCTGGACCTCTGGATGGCCTGGTTCGATACGGGCCACGTGGGCTTGGCCTGGAGGACTGCAGGTGTTACCTACAACGTACGCTGGGCCAATCCCCTGTGGTCGCTGACCGAGGACGCTACCACTCAGACGGTTCGGATCTCAGAGCTGCTGCAAGAAGCTATCCAGGCGACTATCGACAAGCCAGACCTCACTCTATCCAAGTCAGCCCTACAGCACGCTCCAGCCATCACACCACCCTCAGTGCCGATGAGGATCTGGAGGTGGAGCAAGCGCCTAGCCGCCTGGGCTTGGCCGCGAGACGGGAACGGGGCCTTTCGCTCGTCATCGGCGCCTGGCGCCAAGGACGAGCCCTCCGCCGCCGACGGGACCGCCGCCGACGAGGGCTCCCCGGACACAAAGACGGGCGAGGGCGACAGCCACAGCGTGCCCGAGCCCTCAGCATAGGCCGCAAGCGAGTACGGGTTGGTGGAGCGAGGACCTAGCGAAGATCAGGTCGACCGAGTGCTTTTCTTTCAACGCAGGCTATCCATCAGATCACACGTTCATTCCAGTCTGCCGGGGAGGTGTGCGTGACCGCACACAGATGTGAATATTTCTCAGCAGTGAATGATAACAAGTTATCTCTCGAGGTCCGTGCAGGAAAATATTGAGTGAGTTTCGTATTCAGCAGCGCCACGCGCAGGCACGTCCCGGCCGCTAGGGCCCAAGTGCCCAGAGCCTCGAGGGTGTGGCGTCTAGGGCTGTAGGCTAAGGCTCTCTTAGGTCCTCCTCAGGTTCACTGGGGTGGGGCCCCGTTCTTTGGGATCGCACCTAAAATGGGTGAGTGAGTTTGTGAACGTTGATTTTCAGATAGGTTAGCGAACGGGCCATAGGGCGGGATATGTCTTGTTGTTTCGGACGTTGTCTCCAGGTCTTGCCTGCGCCCGAAACCGTTTCAAGTTCAAGGCACCCTCCCAGCCCTCGGTCCTCGGTACAGGTCTCACTTGCTGCCCGTTCGTTCTGCCGTCCCCCCCGAGCCGTGGTCAGCACCACGCAGCGGGGGGTTCTTACCGTTTCCCTTCAGGCATCCCTCCCCCTCGCTCGGACCTAGCGAAGATCAGGTCGACCGAGTGCTTTTCTTTCAACGCAGGCTATCCATCAGATCACACGTTCATTCCAGTCTGCCGGGGAGGTGTGCGTGACCGCACACAGATGTGAATATTTCTCAGCAGTGAATGATAACAAGTTATCTCTCGAGGTCCGTGCAGGAAATATTGAGTGAGTTTCGTATTCAGCAGCGCCACGCGCAGGCACGTCCCGGCCGCTAGGGCCCAAGTGCCCAGAGCCTCTAGGGTGTGGCGTCTAGGGCTGTAGGCTAAGGCTCTCTTAGGTCCTCTTAAGGTTCACTGGGGTGGGGCCCCGTTCTTTGGGATCGCACCTGAAATGTATATATGTATATATATATATATATATATGTATGTATGCATGCATGTATGTATGTATGTATGTATGCAGGTAAGGGCTAGGTCGGTAGGTAGGTAGGTATGTATGTATGTATGTATGTGTGTGTGTATGCATGTATGTATGTATGTATGACTGAGAGTTTGCGAATGGGTATTAATGTATAGCGCCTGATCTATCAGCTCATGCAACATCACTTATCTCATAGCTATTCTGGGTCAACGGAGCGATGACGGCCTGAGGGACCATTCGCGCGGTAACCATCCAGGGAAGGCTTGCGATGCCCAAGAACCGCTGATGGCCCCTCCTCGCTCGGATCCTGGCGCAGCCGAGAGCTCCGAGACAAGCTGGGTGATCGGCCTCATTCGCTGGTTAGGCCCACGCGCTGTCGAGCTCGTGGGCTGCCTGATCGCTTGCCTAGCACTCAGCGCTGAGACGGGCCGAGGCAGCGTGGTGCGCCTGGGGCTCGGAGGCTTCACGATCCTTGTCGCGCTGTTGTGGAGCCTCATCCGCTGCATTCGGGAGTGGTGGAGTTCCCAGCGTGGCAGCCAGGATGAGGTCGAGACGCTGAGGGCTCAGCTGGAACAGATGCGCCTGGAGGGGGAGGCCAGCGGCGGCGCGAGGGAGCACACAGAAGTCGCTGCGACCCCCTCGCTGCTGCCCCTCCCCCCGCCTGCGGCCCCGCCGCCTGGGCTGGCTGATCCACAAGCGCCGAGCGCGCCTGCTGGAGCGGCGGACCCGTCCATGGAGGCGTTCCACGCGTTCAGGCTCGGCGTGCAGGACGCGGGCCCCTTCTCTTGGACGGGAGCTGCGCCCAATGCAAGGCCGCCCTTGGCCCCCCAAGCGAATGCCCCTCCGATGGGGGGCATGGGTGCCGTGGGCCCTGGGCGGCCAGGGCGACCGGCTTCAGAGACCGCTGGCGCTAGCGCTTCACAACTGAAGGAGATGCTCCTGAAGATGCATGCAGGTGCCAGTACCAACCCGTGGTGGGGACAACAATTCTGGCAGGCGGTGGCGGGTATGGAGCAAGCAGGACGTCCAGATCCGTCTGTACGCGCGGCTCTTGTGGCCAGGGGCTATGTGGGCCCAGGCACGCGCTCGCCCCCAGACCCGAAGATGTTGGAGACAGTGCTGTCGGGCTTCGAGAGCCTCGGTGTGTCCAGTGGCTTCGACGGAAGGCTTTGGCGGCCCAGCGGCCGCTCCTGGAGGTGCCGAGGAGGATGCGTGGGCCCACGCCCTGCCGCCCGATTTCAAGCGAGCTGGTGTCGAGATCTATAGGAACATCAGGGCGGCATGGAGCACTGGTGTACGGCATTGGTTGCAGCAGCAGTTCCAGAGATATCGTGGTGGAGATCAATGGCAGGGGCTGTGGTCAGTGGCGTCGACTCTGGACTTCGAGCTAGGCAGGTGCGCCACCGACCAGGAGCTCATGATGGTGCTGACGACAAATGACAATGTGGAGATCTCCTTGCGCCACCTCTCAGCGTATGTGTACGAGTCCAGGACTCATGACAAGGTGGGCGCGGCTAGATTGCGGGCTGTCGCAGCCCCAGGCAGTGGGCTGGACATCGCGCCAGGCTGGCTCATTATGGAGGCGACCTCCCACAGCAAGATGGAGCACCAGCGAGCTGAACGTGTATCGGCGGAACTATGACGGAGGTCCGCGGCCAAAGGAGATCGAGGTAACAAGGGAGGTGGCCGCGGACGCGGCCCGAAGAAGAGAGGGGACGCGGCCTGACGGCCGCCCCTTCCCCCCTGTCCTGAGCCGCGGGGCAGGGGGGTGCCCGGAGCCCCTCGTGGGCAGCGGCAGTACCTGGTGAAGGACCGATGGCGAGTTCAAGGGAAGAAGCCGAGTGATGAGGAGGTGGTATGTTCACATGTTGGGTTCCCAGCTCTCTCGGAAGTGGCGTCCGCCTTGCAGAGTGGTCAGGCCGTGCTGCCTGTCCCTCTTCTCCCTCGACCAGCTCGAGTGGGAATTCGTTCAGGGCGGCTTCGACAACGACTCAGACGGAAGCAGGAGGCACGAGAGGTGACCAATCGGTTCTTGGGAGCATTCAGTGCGACCTACACTGGATCTATGAAGCGCCAGACCGCACTGATGCAGCAGAAGTTTTGCAGTGAGTTGGAGGATTCTGCTGTAGGGCAGGTCCAGAGGCGGGCGATACAGCACGCCAAGGGCCAGCTCCACGTTCGCCGGCTGCACCCAGCGACAGGCGTACGATCGACGTGCGAGCTTCTCAAGATGGATCAGATCGGCTACAGGAGAGTGCACAAGAGGGACGTCCACGTTGAGTTTATTGCTCGCAGGGTGGACGAGGTTACATCGACGAAGAATGTTCCCCTGCTCGAGGCGCTCCCTCGAGATGAGGCTCGTTACTACAGCACGGAGGAGAATGTTATCGAGCTGGAGGGGAAGACCACCCAGCACGTGGAGGAGCTCGAGAGGCAATTCGGGTTCTTCGGAAGACAGATGGAGCAGTGGATCGAGTACCTGCACCGGGAAGACATTCCTCCAGGGCTGTGGGTCTTCAAGGAGAGAAGCGAGGCGAAAACAATCAATGGAGTCTCGGCGGTGCTGAAGAAAGATGGATACAAGTTACGGAAGCTCATCATTGCGGTGCCGACCAACTACCTCTGGAGCGACGTGCGTCGGAGAGGCGACTACGGACTCGGAGGTGGAGGGGCGCTCGCACTAATGCGCGAGCCAGGGATGGACTTGCACATGGCCAGATGTGATGAGAGTAACGCCTTCTCGTCAGTCGCGCTTCCAGAGTGGTTGTGGGCATGGATGGCTACGCCAGCGATTCCAGCAGCAGCGGTCTGGTCACTACTGGAGGAGGACATGCGCGCGAGACTACATGAATGGTCCTCGGTGTGTCCTTGCTATACGAGACTACCCATGGGGCTGTCGCATGTGGTGCACATTCTAATGAGCATCACCATCGAGGCCATCGGGTGCACCCTTGTGAGATCGGCGGCCAAAAGTGAGCAGGTTGTGAAGCACCCTCCCTGACGAGCCCGTGATCGAGGACGTCGAGTGGGTGAAGGAGAAGAAGAAGCAGCTTGGCATACAACGACAGGAAACAGGACTCTCACCGGATCAATTTCGCGAGAAGGCCCGCTTCCTTAAGCGGGACAAGGACCGAGTCGTGGTTGTGCTGCATGCGTTCGCAGGAGGTCGTAGGAGGTTGGACGTACAACACTATGTGGAGGAGTTGGCTGAGGAATATGGAGTGCCGTTGTTCTACTTTGGAGTGGATTTGGCTTTCGATTACCGCTGGGACTTGTCCGACCCCTCTCTGGTATCACTGTTGCTTGAAATGGTGGAAGAAGATATGATTGATATCCTCTTGGCAATCCCTCCGTGTTCGACGTGGAGTCGCGCCCGTTTTCGGCCTGGCGGCCCTAGGCCGCTGAGGTTTCGAGATCAGCCCTTGGGAAGATCGGACATGACAGAGCCAGGGAGGACACGAGTGACGGAAGACAACGTGTTGCTTTTCAATGTTTTGGGGTTGTGCGATACGGTCGAACAGTATGGGGGCTCCTATCCGATGGAGCACCCCATGGACCCACACGAGGAGCCTTTCCCCAGCATCTGGGACCTGGAAGCGGTCTGGCATGCTGGAGCGGCACAGCGTGGAGGTGACGAACATCGAGCATTGCATGTACGGAGGGCCGTCTCAGAAGCCGACCACCTTGGCCTCAACCCTGGACGGGATCGGCGACCAGGCCCTGCGCTGTGACGGCAAGCACGCCCACGAGAGGGCGTACGGGAAGAACACCGAGGGCATCTTCCGCTCGCGGCGTCTGCAAGCGTACCCTCCTGGTCTTTGCCGCATGATTGCCCTGTGTGTCGTGCAGACTGCGCTCAGGATGCTCAGCACGGGACGCGGGCCGGGAAAGTGGCTCAGAACAAGACGGGAGAAACCCCGTCATTCGAAATGGACGTACGAGACAGAAACGGAAAGCCTCTACGTGCTGAACGAGCTCTACCGTCAGGGTGGCAGCGTGCGGTTGCGCCCTGGGTTTTTCAGGCCGTCTACGTTCACGTGGACGACGGTCTGAGTACCACGGCCTGCCCCCGCGGAGGCTTGGCTAGAGAAGAAGCGGAGAAGGTGATGGAGAAAATAGCTGACGCCTGGGAGGAGCCAAGGTTCGTGGTGACCGAGCGGGAGGTGATCGCGGAGGGCTCTAAGATCGTGGGGTACGAGCTGCAGAGCTCCCCGCCTCGACTGAGGCTGGCCAGTGCCAAGGCCAGCTACCTGGAGGCGGCGCTCACGTGGATCCTCGAGACGCCTTGGGTGGATGTAGAGCTCATGCGGGCCCTTGTGGGCGTGTGGCTGTGGGGTGCTCTGCTCCGCCGTGAGCTCATGTCGGGTCCTGCCGCGGTGTTCGACCTGATAGAGAAGCAGCAAGGTCGAGTCGTGCGATGGTGGGCTTCGGCGCGACGAGAGGTGCGGATCATGCGTGACTTGACTCCGATGATGACCTGCGTGCTGGACTTCCCTGTCGCCTCAATCCTCTTTGCGTCCGACGCGGAAGGGGCCAACAGGGTGGACCACGGAGGCTACGGCATCGTGGGCACGGCCATCTCAGAGTACAAGGCGGAGGGGGTGATCGGCGCAAGCACCAAGCCAGGGCATACGGTATCGAGACTCGACGGCACGGTGGGCCACCTCAACCGCGCAGACAAGGAACTGAAAGGACGCATCCCAGTATCTCGCATCCCGCGTGAGCTGTTGCAGATCCCTCAGGACATGTGGAGCGACCTCTGCGCGGGGAGGTGGCGCCAGCCAGATCACGTTATCTTGGGTGAAGGCCGTGCTGTGGTGAAGTTGTGCCAGGGCCGCTCGTGCCTTGCGAGAGCCACTGATCACGCTATATGTAGCATGGAGGATAACGAACCTTTGGCAGCAGCAGCGGCGAAGGGGCGATCGTCTGCCCCGCATCCGAACTGCCTGCTGCGCAAGGTTGGTGCACTTTCAGTGGCTACGGGCATCAAGCTATACTTACCCTGGGTGGACGCCGCACATCTGACAGCAGATGCGCTGCCCAGAAGGAGGTAGCTCGGGACGGGCGGGGCCGCATCGGCTCGACCCCGATCAGGCTGCCAGAGTTACTGAGAAGACTCTCGAGGCGTATCGGAGTGCTGGGCTTCAGTTTTCAGCCTGGGCGCTCCAGCGCAATTTGCGCCCCAGTGGCGCAGACCAGTGGGACGATCTCTTAGTTGAGTTCAGACATGATCAGATTGAACACCTCACTCCAGCAAAGTTTGTCAATGTTGTTGCGTCAGTTGAGTTCTTCTTCCCTCGGATGAGGGGCAAATTGTTGTGGAGTAAGGCTGTGATTGCAGGATGGGAGAGAAACGCTGGCAGGAAGCATACTGTACCCCTGGGGAAGTTACCTGGCAAGCTCCTGGGGGTTCACCTGGGCTCCAGAGGTCATCCTCGATTGGGTCTCGCCCTCATCGTGAAGTGCCACACGGGCCTACGGCCCTCGGAGCTCTTGGGCATACTACCTGAAGATCTGGTCTTTCCGCGAGATCTGGGAGAGGACATGGGCTCGGCTTCAGTATCAATAGCTCTGGCTCCGCGAACAGGTACCAAACTCAAGAGGTCTCAGGTGGCCCATATCTTACAAGAGGACCGGGACATCATGGAGGTGCTAGAGGACATCATGAGGGCCACCCCGGCAGGCAGTCCGCTCTTCCCTTACAGCTTGGCTCAGTACCGCAGGCTCCTGAAGGACGTCGAGGGCTCCCTGGGCCTCTCCATGGGGTGGGGCCCTCACAGCCCTGGGCAGGGTGGGCCACCGACTCTCGGGCAAAGGGCCTCTCCTTTGAGGAAGTTCGTAAGCGAGGAAGGTGGATTTCCG
Organism: Prorocentrum cordatum; assembly: GCA_963575745.1. Classification (NCBI taxonomy): domain Eukaryota; class Dinophyceae; order Prorocentrales; family Prorocentraceae; genus Prorocentrum; species Prorocentrum cordatum. Next base: position 505,942 of record CAUYUJ010000336.1, on the reverse strand, counting down.
ATTCCAGTCTAAGAATATACCTGGATATCATTGGTGCGAGTCACATCCTCATTCAACTCAACACGAAAGGTTTCGCACAGCAACTGTACTGGCTCAAGAGGGTCTGGAGCCAATACTTTCCAGCACACGTGTGGGGAGCGGCGGGTCCTCACGGACATGGCGCCGAAGGGCATGATCAGAGTCAATGGGCAGTGGGTCAAGGGCCCGGTGTCGGAGGAGGTGGGGATGGTGCCGCCGCTGCCAGCTGCACCTGTCACGCCAGGCAGCTGGATGGCAGTGAGTGCGCCAGCCTCAAGGGCTACGTCGAGGACGCCGTCGCCAGGGGCAGTCTCGTAGGTGCTCACGCCGCCCAAGAGCAAGTCTACTGGGGTACCCCCGCCGCCCACGACGCTCTCAGTTCCTCTGGACGAGACGGGCACCCCTCTGCCACACGCGGTGCAGTTCGTGGCGCAGCCGCAGAGGCCTCAGCAGCAGCAGCAGCAGCAGCGCGTCCAGAGAGTCAGCTACATGACAATCGCTGCCAACTGCAGTAGGATACTGGGGTCTTGGTTCGGCCCGTGCTTCTTTCCCGCCATCATCCTCGGGGTGATCTGTGTCTCCATACCGTCTGCTGTCTTCCCCAACATGTCCAGGAGTGCCGAGGCATCAGCAGCCTTGGTCGAGGATGTGGCAGGGGCTGGTGGTGCCAGAAGTCTTACGCTGGCCGTTTGTGGAGTGGCTCTGTCGATTGCAAGGAATTCAGCATCTCTGGTCGACGAGGCCTGGTCGGGCATCGACCTGCTGGGATGCCGACTCAACGTGACAGGTGGCCGCTTTCTCGTGGACATCGGAGCCCGCTCTCGCCCAAACATGATGGAGGAGCTCGAGCGAGGACTACTGGTGGTGCCTGAGGCTTTGGCTGTGAAGCTGTGGAGTTCCTTCCAGGCAGTGTCTCCCAGAGCGCCGTCGGCGACCAGGACCTCAGCTCAATTCAAATTCTCCGAGAGCTTTTTCATCTGGGATTGGGAAATGATGCAGGTGGCTGAGGAGATCCTAGCCATCCGCTTCTATTTCGCGAGACTGGGCTTTGAGCTACAATGGGCTAATCCGTTGTGGGGCCTGACTGGTGCCGATCCGGGTGGAGAGCTCGTGCGCATCACAGCCAGAGTCAGAGATGCATTCGAGACTGCAGTAGACGCGACGGCCATGAGAGCGCCGCTTAAGGCAGAGGTGCGTTCGCCCAGTTTGAATGGTTGAAGTACGCATGCGGGTGGTGGCTCTGAGGTGGGCAAAGCCATCAAACTTGAAAGGTGTCGCGTAGCGGAGGTTGGCACACTCATATACTCAGAGCGGATTGAAGTTTGGAGATTGAGGGATTTTCCATCGACTTGCGGGATGAGGTTTGATTTCAGTGCGATGCCCTCGATCGAGGGGAGTTTGAGATTTTGGTTTGCAGCACGTCCGAACTGACATCGAACGTGACATGATGACGTTGGTCAATTCGTGTTCTGGTGCAAGGAAGGGTGCTGCATCATGTTTGCTCTTACCCCCAGTCCATCATAAACAGGGGGGGGTCACTACTGGTTCGAACCCCCCCCCCCCTTCGAAAACGGGGGGGGGTCACTACCGGTTCGAACCCCCCCCCTTCGAAAACCGGGGGGGGGTGCGGACAGTGGTGGGGACAGTGGTGAGGGGACAGCGGGACAGTGTTGGGGACAGTGGGACAGTGGTGGGGACGGTAGTGGTGGGGACAGTGGTGAGGACAATGGTGGGAACAGTGGGGACAGTGGGACAGTGGTGGGGACGGTGGTGGTGGGGACAGTGGTGTGGGGACAGTGGGAATGTGGTGGAAACAGTGGGACAGTGGAGGGTACAGTGGTGGTGGGGACAGTGGTGAAGGCGGTGGCGAGGACGGCGGTGGGACAATGGGACAGAGGTACAGTGGGGACAGTGGTGGGGACAGTGGGGACAGTGGTGGGAACAGTGGGACAGCTCAGTGGGACAGCGGAGGAGTCAGTGGGACAGTGGGGACAGTGGGGATAGTCGGGCAGTGGTTGGGGCCGTGGAGAAGTGGGGAGAGTGGAACCGTGGTGGGAACAGTGGTGGGGACAGTGGGGACAGTGCGACAGTGGTGGGGGCACTGGTGGGGACAGTAGGGACGGTGGTGGAACCAGTGGGGACAGTGGTGGTGAGGACAGTGGTGCTGGGAACAACAGTGGGGGATGTGGTGCGGACGGTGGTAGGGACCGGGAGTCGTTTGCTGGCGGTGAGGGGGGGGGGTGGGGAGGGGTTCGAACTGGTAGTGACCCCCCCTCCGGTTTTCGAGGGGGGGGGTTCGAACCGGTAGTGACCCCCCCGGTTTTCGAGGGGGGGGGGGGGGGGGGGGGGGGTTAGGAGAGGGGGGGGGGTTTGCCGGGGGAGGGGAGGGGGGGGGTCCAGCAGGGGGGGGGATTTTCGGAGGGGGGGGGGGGAAACCCGGGTTCCGGACGAAGAGGGGGGGTGAATTTTCCACAGTAAAGCGGCGGTGGATCACGCTCTCTCATTGCATGTATGTATGCATGTATGTATCCATGTATGTATGCATGCATGCATGCATGTCTGTCTGTCTGTCTGTCTGTCTGCCTGCCTGCCTGCCTGTATGTATGTATGTATGTATGCATGTATGTAAATCGATGTGTGTATGTAAGTGTGTATGCATGTATGTATGTATGCATGCATGCAGGTGTGTACGTATGTTTGTACGTATGTGTATATACATATGGATACGCATCGATGTACATATGTATATATATGTATGATACGTATGGCATGTTATATACGAGCTCGCACATTTTCGCGCTCTCGCCATTCTGGGCTTCTGCAAGCCCTAGGCTGTCCGCGATGCCCCCCAGACTGGCCCATCACTGTCCGAGAAGCTCCAACGGGGTCCAGGGACAATCGAAGAGGGCCCCAAGACTGCCCAACAGAGCCCCCAAAGACGGCTAAAAGAGCCTCTAGAGGGCCCCGGGAGGGCGAATCGTGGTAACTCGCAGGCCCCCCCCCCAAGATCCCCAGCATACGCCCAAGAGAGAGGCCTGCAAGAAACTCTAAACAGGAGCTCTGAAAAGGCTTCCAAGAGGCCGCCCCCGAGGCCTCCAAGAGGACCCCAAGAAGCCCCTCAACAGGCATGGAGGAACGAGGAGGACAAATCAGCCACCACACGAAAGCAACACGACGGGAAGCGGCACACAACATCTACGACATCGGAAGCCGCACGTATTCTGTTCTGGGAGTCGGCGGAATGGCGCAAGCCTGTTGAGCAACAATGGCGTCTGACTACGTGACGGATCCCAGACGTCATCTGCTACAAGCTGGGACAAGCGCGTGCGAGAAGAGGTGGCAATCGCAGTAGCCGGTGGTAGCACGAGTGCTGGTCGCCAGACGTTATCAACTACTTGCTGCCACCAGGGTGTGGGAGAAGAGCCAACACTCGCATTAGGCGCTGGTGCGAGTGATGAACACCAGATGTCATCATATACATGCTGCGACCTGCGTGTGCGAGAAGGCTCGTCAGTGGTGGCAGCGCGCGGAGCGAGAGCTGAATACCAGACGTCATCAGCTGAATGCTTGGGCCAGCTTGTGGGGCAGTCCTAACAATGAACGCAGGTCACGGGGCTGGTGGGGCGAGAGACGGAAACCAGACGCCATCACCCGCATGCGGGGACCATCGTGTGCGAGCAGAGTCGGCAGTCGCAACAAACTGTGGCGCGATTGATGAGAACCAGGCGTAATCAGCTACATGTTTGGACCAGCGTGCGAGTAAGGTCGGCAGTTGTACCTGTCGGCATTGGTGCGAAAGCTGACCGCCTGATGTCATCATCTATTTGCTGCTACCAGGACGTGGGAAACGAGCAAGCAGTCGCATCAGATCACAGCCAGCGCAAGCGCTGGACTCCAGGCGTCATCAGCTGCGCGCAGAAGCCAGCGTGTGGGAGAGAACCAGCAGTGACAACAACCGAGCCCAAGAGGGACCCGGGGCTGCGCGCGGACAATACAATCACAATGAAGAAGACGAATCACGTGATCATGACAACAAACCGTACCAGCGCGCTAGCACGCTGTAGCCCACAATCGCGCAACGCCTGCCGCCACAAACACGTGCAGAGCGCCATGCTCAATATGCGCAGATGTTCGGCCGTGCTGCAGATGGCGAAGGCAGCGCTACGAACCACCTACTGCACGCCACCGGCAAAGCCCCAACGTCCCCAGATGCAGCGCGTGTCCAAGGCCAATGTTGAAGCAACCACCTTGACAACTAACGAACATGCAACTTCCTGCTGACCCCGCGTTGGCCTCGGCAACAGGGGAACTCGGCCAAACATCCAACCGACACAATGATCCAAAATGTAATGCCATAGATTAACAAAATGACGAACTCCTCCGACTTGTAAAGCGGACGATCCGTGTACCTTCATTGCGGCGGCAACGCCAAACTGGATACACGAGGACAGAACTAATTCCTTTCAAAACGTGTTTTCCTACAAAACACTGCTGGCATCCGCGCCCGGCATACGACCACTGATCGCGCGTGTTCACCAACTGCCGCCCAAACGCGTGGTCCTTGAGCTGGACATTTTGCAACATCATCACGTTCGGGCTTCCCCCCCTCTTCGTCTCACTCCTGGTCCGTCTGTCCCTCCTCCTCTTCCTCCTCCTCCTCCTCCTCCTCCCTCTCGCCTCTGCGCCCAGGCCGACAGCAACAAGAACTGCACCCCCTTTTGGCCAAGGAGGAGTGGAGGAGTGGGAGGAGGGGAAGAGAATGCAAGAGGGGGAGGGAGGGAACAACTGGCGTCACCACAATCAATATCGTTCGCAAACCTCCGAGAAACAAACAACAACTAGCATACGGCAAAATATTACCTTGACGACATGGGTCCTGGTTTCCGACACCGCGTGAACCACTCAACTTTCAATAACTTCAACTCTCGGAAGCACCTCCAAAGGCTGCTGACCCCAACTATCGTTTGGATTTGACGCCGTGGGTCCAAGCTGGGTCCCGGGGCCCGAGACGAGACCCCAACAAGACGAGGGGCCAAAACAAAAAACAACACCGGGATGGGATCAACCGCGAACCTGACAGAATGAATCGAGCAGCAGAAGCAGAGGGTGTCGAAGCCACCTACGGCAGAGATGACAACACACCAGGCAAATCAGGAGGGCCAGACCTCAAGCCTCATCCTGGGGGGGGGCCCGCCTCCTCGGCCTGCCCCTGGGCACAGGCGGCGAGGCGGGCCGCCTCCCCCTCCACACAAGTGACTCGCGAAAACCTGTGAACATCGGCGGACCTGGAAGTTGTCTCGGGCGCCGCGGCCGCCCCGCAGTGCTTCGGAACACCCTCGCAGTTCCTTGGAACGGCCTGGCAGTTGACTCGTGCTCTCCCGAAGCCTGACTGACCCAGGGCGTGCTCGACCTTGACCGCCCGCGCTGGCGCCGCAACCGCGTCTACGAAGCCTCCAGCCCCTGCAGCCCTGACTCTGGATCCGCCGTGCCGTGGGCGATTTCGCAAGCAAGGCCGAAATTGCCGCTCTCCTTGTCAAATTCCTTGGATGCCGATTTCAGCCCTGATTTGCAGTCGCTGTTTCTGCCATACTGTTGCGAACATATCCGCCCTACCTTTCTGAGGCGGGAATTTCCGCCAATTATTTCGCATCGCTTGGTCTGCAGTTCCGATTTACGGCGGATCCAGAATCAGACCCCCCCATGTATGCGCCAGGTGAGCCTCGCAGACCTCGTCCACCCAGGCCTCCGCCATCTCCTCCAACAAGGGGGGGCAGTCTCCCAACGGCCCGCCCAGCGGCGGCCGCTGGCAAGAGGAGGCCGAGGAGCGGAGCCAAGAACATCGGGGGAGAGGGGAGGAGAGGACGGAACGGTCCTCGCTCCACTCGGGCCTCCGCCAAGGGGCGACCAATCATCAAATGTGTCAAAACAATTTTTTTGTGTGCGTGTTGAGACTCTCTGTGTGCCAACCGTTGGGGATTCAGTCACCCGGTCGCTTTCGTGACCGATTCGCCGAATTCGATCAAACAGCTTACCGAGAGCGGTCCGTATGTTGTTCCAGAAATCAAGTGGTGCTCTTAATGGGGACGAATTTGAGTGTACACTATGGCATGCGATGTTGTTTGGGCCTTTGCGTGTTCGCCACCATGTCTGGATGCATCATCGCGCGTGAATGGTCTCACCGTAGACCCACAAATTTCGCACCGCAACAGCGTATTCAACGCAACGAAATTCAACGCCATGCCAAACAATGCTAATCAACCCCGAGCAATGTTGATCAAACGCTTCATTCAAGTCAAATCGCTATCCATGTTATCTTGCAACGTGGCTACACTTCACACCGTCATCATCACCAACACATGCGTCATCACCATCACCGTTGCGAACATTAGAATCACTGCCGTTCCCATTAAGGTCATTGTTCTATTACGGCACCCTCTGGGACGATATGATGCTGATGTGTACTTCCCATGTGTCATGTGGCGTGATATTGTTGTACGTTGTGGAATGCGCGCCCCGTTGAATTACTGTACGTGATGAGAGAGAGGGGTGCCCGAACGGGATGACTTCTTCCCCGGGGGGTGCGTTGGCAATTGCGACGGGTTTACCTCCAGAGTGGACACTGGGGATGGACACTGGGGATGGACACGGGGGATGAACACTGGGGACGAACACTGCGGATGGACACTGGGGACGGACACGGGGGATGGACGAGCAAGTACGTAAGGGAAACAAAATTGATCGAAAAAGGACGCTGTAATGGTTTCGACGGGCGCACTGGCTCGCGGCAGACTCAGGAAGGCACGTTCCGAGGCCAGCGCGCCCCTCAGGCCGCAATCGCCCGGGGATCACGCAGCCGCCGCGGTGCCATCGCTTGTCAATGCGACGAGAGGCAAATAATCTAACATCGCGATTTCGCGCGAATTACACCTCAATGTGACAATGGCAGTGGTGACGAAAGAAAGGATGCGAACCCTGTTTCTCGGCGTGCGCCCAAGGGCGTGTCTCGTGTCTTGACCCATGGTTTTTACAGTTCTGTCTGTGTGACACATAAACTAGCGCCACATGCTCTGGGTCCTGGAACCGATCGAAAGGATACCCCCCCGACGTTTTTTTTGTCGGACGCGTACACCTCGCGAAAGGGTCGAGCGATCCGGGAAAGAAGACGCGACCAAGACAAGCGTGAAATCGAGAGCTCCCAGGGCGTCGCGCCTCCAGCGCGCAGCTGAGCACGCGTTACTAAGTATGCCAAACATTTTTATATATATATATATTAAAAAAAGAAAATGTTATTATTATTTGTTTAATGAGGGGAACGGCAAACCTGGAGGGCTGGCTTGTGCCAGCGTTCTCGTCTTGCGTCGCGCCGGCAGAGCCTCTCCTCGCAGCAGCAGTGTTGCGCCCTCCTTTGAGGGGGCGGGCGCGGACAGGAAGCGCCGATATCACCGCTGAAAAAACAGAGAAGCAATCTTCGCGCCGAAGACGGACAAGGAGACAATTCGAAACGTTACACAATCCGGTACGTCAGCGGTTTATAATCGGAACATAAGATTTGTAATGTACACGTTAACTGCTTCATGCCTTGCTACTCTGCCCACTTCCATGACCACTCTCCGATATAGCACCTGCGTGGGACTCAAAGAATTCGCGTGCTCCACCCATCTTCGGCCCTGGCTGTGGCAGCCGTGGACTGTTCCACTGAGTCCTTCAGATTCTTCCAACGGCGCTCATTGGCCCCCGGTCGGCAGCACTTCTTGCTCCGCCGCTTCTTCGCCAGGGCGGCTGCGCATCCTGCTCCTCCTCGCCCTCTTTGTTGGACTCAGCAGGCTGCTGCAGCTCGTCGCTCCAGGGGGCGATGACCTGCCAAACCGTCTCTGAGTCGCGCGCGGAACCGAGCGTGCTCGTCCCCGCGACGGCGGCGCGGTCGCTCGACGACGACGCGGGCGACGCGCAGGGCGGAGGGCGCGAAGAGGAAGAAACGGCATCATGGCGCCCATCGGAAGGCGGCCGCCCCGACGGATCTGGGTCGTGGAACCTATCGGAAAGGGCGCCGTCCCGACTGGTGTCCAGACGCTAAGACCGCCCTCCAAGGCGCAGAGCCATCGCCAGCGATGTCGCCGCGATTCTCGGGGCCTGGCATGACTGATGCGCGGTGGGCCACTGCCCGGGTAGGAAAAATCCCGGCCATAGCGTCGACGAGCACTTGGATGACGCAAGCGGCGGCGAGTTTCCTGAGGGCATCCGCCGCCATCTCTTTCGTCGGGCAATTCAAGATCCTGACCCTTCCGAACTGGCATTCCTCCAGTAGCCGCCTGGCCCTGACCGCGCAGTAGCGGGCCCTCCGGGTCGCCCCAAAAGAAGCAGCTGTCAAGGCTGCCCGGTTGTCAATCAGGCTGCCGACGCTGCCTGGGTAGATGCCGATGGTGTTGAGAAAAGAGCGGACCCCCATCGGTGACCTGCCGGCCCGCTGCCGCCGCTCGCAGCTCGGCCGCAGAAGTAGATAGGGCAGACAAGGCTGCGCGACATGACCTCCATGCGATAACTGATCCGGCCCGCGTGATGGCCAAACCATTCTGCGACGTGGTGTCTGCGCCTGCAAAACCAGCGTCGCTGTGCGCGATGAGGTCGCCCTCGTAGCCCTTGGTGGTCACGGTGTGGCCCTTGTCGGCAGTGCCGGCCAGACACCTCAGGACCGCGTGCGCCAGGTCTCTGCTCCAGGCGCCCTGCATGGGCGAACTGGATGCCGACGGGCTCATGTAGTAAGCAACGTCGCACCGCGCGCGCAGTTGAAGGTGCCTCAGTACGACTGCAACTCCGCGAATTGCTCTGGAGAGGGGGGGTCGTCCACCTCCTGGGGGTGGTCGATGGTGGTGTTCTTCGCAGGGCGGCAGTGGGGCATGTTGTGTTTGCTTGGCAAATCCCTCGTGAACCGCTCCTGGATTAAGAAGATGCCCCCGTTCGCCAGCCGGTGCCAGTCGATGCCGAAAAACGCGGGGGGCGTCTCGGTGGTCGGCATGCGCCCCGGGCCGGACTCCCGCCAAGAAGTGAGGGAGTAAGGGCCTGGACCATGGCATCCCGCAGCAGGACCGACGGGGCCATCGCCGCAAAATCGTCGACGCACACGCATAAAACTCCAAGAGTATGTTGCACCCCCGCTCTCCCGGACTGAGCGCCAGGTGCCTGGTTGATCATCCAGACCTGGCTGTCCGCGGAGTCTGCGCTGAAGACGAGCTGTCTGAGGCGACGACCACGTTCGTCGGACCACCATTTCGGGCTCTGACGGGGCCCATGCACAGAGCGGCGCAAACGCCAGACAACGTCTCGACCGAAAATGCCCCAATCTACCCATTGTTTTGGCGGCTGCACTAAGATCAACTCGTCTTTCGGCAACGGTGTATTAAGAAAAGCTTCTTTCACATCCAGAGTGCTGATCGACCGCCCCCGAACAGAGGCCAACTTGGCTACGGTGAAGATGCTGGACGGCTCCGCCTGCGCTGTCCATCTCTGCGCGGCTGGGCCCAGCTACTGGAGATTCCCAGCGACGCAGCCCCGGTACTTCCTGTGGTCCTCCGAAGTGCAAAACCAGACCTTGAGCATCGGTAGGGGTTCTTGCCGTGCTCTATCCGCTCCTGCTCCGTGGCTAGCTGGATTGCCTCTCTGGTCCTGAACGAAATGCGTTCGGCTTGCGCGGCCAATGTCCACGCGTCGCGGCCCCGACCGACAGCCTTGCGAATCTCTGCTGGTTCCGCGATCGTCTTTCCAGGCTCTGGGCCAGCAACTTGTCGAATCACCTCGAGATCGGCACCGTCGAAGTGCTCGCTCTCCGCGCCCGCGGCGGCCATGGCAGCGCGCGCGGGCAGCCGCGCGTGGCGCGCGAAGCTCGTTGCGCCACGAAGGTCGCGTCGAAGACGACGGCGCCGGCGGCGAGCCTTGCGAGGTAGTTCGTCGAACTCTTCCCTGGCAAGATCGGCCTCCATAGAGTTCTGGAAATCGTCCGTCTGCTCGTTGTGATGCTCGATGTGTTTGCTGTCGTCGAAATCGTGCTCGCGCTCGTCGGCCGAGTCTGGGCAAATGGTGGCGAAGCCGTCGTGGTCAGAGGAATCAGAACTGCAGTCCTCGAAGAGCTGGTCGTCCTCGTCAGGGGCTTCTGCGTCGCCATCATGCGAGAGATCTTGGTCTACTGATCCCCAAGTGGCCGCCTCGGACAGAGAGGGTCGCGAATGTGGGTACTTCAAGATGACGTTCAAGGACGTTGCCTCGCACTTGCGCTGAACCTCGCCTGAAGTTGCTGCCACTTTCGCGGCGGGAGGCGGCGGCCGCCCATGACCTTCTCGAAGATGGTCTGCAGGGTTATCATCTGCCTCGTCGGCCAGCGGAGGTCCTTCAGCAGGTGCGCCGGGCACTGGCCGCGCCCTGAGACCCCCCCCAGGCCAAACTGCGGAGACCCAACTGCCGCCTCTTGCAGCGAACGGCCACGCAGGCTGGACACGTGGCTGCCCCTCGCGTCGCTGCTCCGCCTGGTAGAAAGGAAGCGCAACAGTTCCAGCGTCATACTTCTCAGGTTCTGGCAATGGCAGCGGAGCGTCAGGTGGATCCCAGCTGCTCCTGTTGATCTTGACCGTGTTCCTCCTCGTTCGAGCCCTGGGCCTGCAACTTGGTTTTGGCCGTCACAGGGCCTCGCTGGCGCGTCCGATTTCTCGTTCGCGGCAATGCTGCCGGAGCCGAACGCAGTCGCAGGCTCTGCGCGCGGCAAGAAAGCGCTCCTCGGAGGTGGGGCGTGTGCCAGCAACGCCTTCCCGCCAAAATGCATCCGGGGGTGCTCGCCCAGCCCTGCGCCTGCCCTGCTGTGCCAAACTGCAGCAAAAGTCGCCACCCCCCGCCAAGTGGTTGGAAGTCTGCTTCCGCTCAAAAGGTATCTGGCCCTGCGTTGCAAAATGCCGGCGGCTGATTCGGCCAAGGCTTTCCCGTTCGGGTTGCGCCCAGCGGTCGACGTCTCGTGCGCGCCGTGGCAAGCGCAATAAATAATGGCTGATTTCGTCGTTGATGATCTCGGAGCCCTGGTCGCTATGCAGGCGAAACGTGAAAGATGATCTCGTTCGGGCAGTTGGCGCGGTCGTTGTTTACCTGGGCAAGGCGATGCTGGACTGCTTCGGGGGCCTCGCCCTTTGCGCCCAGCAGGGCGGCATGTATCAGAGATGGCCGCTGCAATGCCTGTCCTGCAATCTCGCCCGCTGGCTCCCGGCAGCCTCCTGGCCCAGAAGTCTGCGCGCCCGCGACGCACGGAGATGCCGCGCCATCTGGCCTCGCTGGGCGCGCCGGGAAATAATGGCATGGATCTTTGGTCATGCGCCCTCCTGGCCAGGGCGTCGGCTCATGAAGCCCACTCACGTCCGTGGTGCACGCGCCCAGAGACACGCTCGACCGACGATGGTGCTGTCGGCGACGCAGCGCGGCACCTTGCCACATGGCGCTCTCGGTAGACTACGTTTGATGCTGCCGAAGCTCGTCCCTCAGGCTGCCGTTCGCCAGGTCGGGCAGGTCCCGGTGCTACAGGGCAAGCTGCATTTGAAGTCCGGCTGCCGCCTCTGGGCTGCCAGGGGCTTCGCCGGCCCCCTGCTCCGACGGTGCCAGAGCGCGCCCTTGGCGCAGTTAGTGCCCGCGTCGACTGCTGTAGCGCTGCCTCCAGGGACTGCGTCCGCGCGCGCAGGGCATCATGGCGCCAATGTGATCCATCACTCGATTGGCGGCTTGCGCCGCAGAATTGGCGAGCCCTGCGCGCCCTTCGAATGGGGGCCCTCCTGGCAAACAGCTGGAACCATCGCGGCGACGGAATCGATCGAAAGGTGCCCATCCCGGCGAATCGAAACGCGCCCCTCCCGACGGATCGCCCACACTTGGCACTTGTAAATACGATGCGGGTGAAGCCGTGCACACAGTAGAATCCGTCTTGCCACGCATGCCCCATCTTACCACCCACATTCCCAATCCAATGCGATTGTGCAATCTGTGGTTGCACTGGTGCAGTGGGTACGACGTACTTGAAGCCGCGCGCGCCGTAGGACCCGCAATGCCATTAACACTCCCAATGCCATGCGATTGTGCAATATGTGAACGTGCTGGCACTTGCGACTATGCCATACTTGAGACCACGCGCGCCGTTTGAACTATATAGCATCGTTTGAATACTGGGTGATCTTGTAGAGGCAGCGTCATAAAACATGTTCCACTGAACACCGAGATTCTTGCCCGCAACCATATGATGTAGCTCGCGAAGCACAGAGTCAAACCATGACGTCATGCCACCAAGCTTTGCAAGAGAAGGCGTGCGCCCCCGCCCCCTTCAGCTGGATCGGGCTCCCGTGGGCGGTCAAATAAAATGCGTCGGCGCTCCTCTTCAGGGCGCTGCGCCGCGGGGGCAGCGCGACCGGCTCCGCGAAGGTGCATGTGTTCGAGGCGGCCGGGGCACTGCGCGCACAAGTGTGGTAACTCGCGGGGGCCCTTGACAGGCGACCTCTTCCGAATAAGCTGCCCCTCCAATTGCCCTCCGCGCGCGCGCTGGCCCAGCAGGGCCGCGTGGAACTGCGCGGCCAGTGCGCGCTGGAGCGGGCCCTTGGCGAATATGTCGAAACGCGCGCTGTCCTCAACCGCGCAGCGTCTGCCCATCGCGACACGTTGGCACATGCATGGCGCCAATAACTTCAAACATGGTGTCTCGGATCGCCTCCTGGCCTCCGGAACATCCACTGATCGGCCCCGCGCGTGGTCTCCCCGCGGGGCGCAGTTTGGCGAGGCGAACGATGTCTCGACGCCGGGGGGGATCATCGCGTCCACGATGATCGTCTGGTCGTTGGCCACCCCTGTGCCCCATCCATATCGGTAGTCATGTGGCGGTGGGTGGGGGGCGCCTGCGCTGCGAGCGTGGTCGCTCAACGCCGATGACCCACTGCAGTTTCCCAAATGCAGGACAAGCCTGCTGGCGACCCCTTGGACCGCGCTGCGTTGTCGCCCATCGTTTCAAAGAGCTCGGGCGCGATGAAGGCGCCGACGTCGTCTAGTGATGCAGTTCTGGCAGGTTGCGGCGCTTGGACTGGATGGATTGCACGCGCTTCTTGCCGACGTCGTCTACGAGGTGCGTGATCTGCGAACGCGGCTGCTTCTGGTCAAATACTGCCCTGAAGACTCCGGCCGCTGCCGGAGTCACAGCCTGGCGCCCGCTGCGGCCGGGCTGGAAAGTGTCGGGCAGATCGTTGAAGACATGGCAACGCGCCCCGCGTCTGGATCTTGACGACGCTGCCCCTCGGAGTCCGCAAGACGCGCTGGTCGCCCCGCTCAATGGTGCAACAGCCTTCCCACGGGAATCCTTCTGGAAAGAAATCAACGTTATCGCTGTCGTCCTCCCAGGGTGCGAAACATCGCGGGGCGCCTTTGCGCCCGGCGCCCCGTCGGCACCTGCGCTGGCCATGTGCCGGATAGAATGCGCATGGATTCGCGGCGCCAGAAACAGGGCCTCTCTGGTGAATCTGGCGCGCAGTGGCCCAGCTGTCCAATCCAGCGGCCTGTCCCCGTCAAAAGTTGCCTCGGCCTGCGCGGCGGGCGCTGGTGGAGCACCGGCCGGTTGCTCAGACAGAGTCGCGTTCGCCGCGTCTTGTCCGCGCCCTTGTCCTTGTCTTTGCCTTTCCCTGTGGGGTGTCCTTTGCCGCGCCCCCTGGCGCCTGTCTTCCTTGCGGCCGCTGCCTGTTCTTTCCTCTTGCGGTGCTCCTCCCGCGCCGCTTCGCGGATAGGATCGGCTTCGCCTCCGGGCGCCTCGCAGTCCTTCCATCCGTGGTCTTCGGCGCCGCAAGCAATGCAACGGCCCGCCGTCGCAGGGGGGCCTGGGTTGGGAAAGTGGCAGCTGATGCCGCGATGGCGCGCGCCGCGCTCTGTCCGAGACCTGCGCGGGTTGGCCCAGCTAGACGTCGTGGGGGGGTATCGGGCGGCAGCGGCATGCTCAGTACATGGTTGCGTTGGTTCCACCGCTGCTTGCCGAAGAGCTGCGGCGCGTTTCTTTTCCGTTTCCTTGATCTGGTGTCTGCGCGCCTTTCAGTCGCCGGCGAGAGAGAGGCGGCCCCGCGTTGCGGCCGGCGCCCCCGCGCAGAGCCAGAGCTCCCAACTCCGCCTCTGCGATTGCAGCGGCGCGTTCGATTGCTCGCGGAGAAATCGCATGAAGAAGACCGAGATGAATGCGAATATGGGCCCATATGCGGTTCAGCTGCGGCTCGGCTTTGTCGAACGCAGCAGGGGGAATGAATTCCGTGGCTCTGCGATCCAGTGGGTCTGGAGGGCGGCGCCCAAGCTCGGCGCGCCTCCGGATTTTCGCCCCCCGCCTCAACAACTCCACCTGGGCGGCGCGCGGTTGCAAGCGCGCGTTTAGATTCAGTGCACAGTTGATCGGGCGAACCTTCTCGCCTGCGCCGCCCGGGGAGAAGGTCTTCATCGCGTAGAAGAGCAGAACGTCTGAAATATCCACCGTGCCTGGGCGGGGCCTCAAATTTACCCGATCGCGAATGTCCCCCGGCAGCGCGTCGAGCACGCGCGGCCGAATCCACGCCTCTGCGGCAATGCCTCCGACATTGGGGCCATAGGGGGGGCCGCTTCCTGTCGGTGAATCAGCGTACTAAGAAACAGAGATTGCACGCCTTCTCGGCCTCGCGTTGGCGCCACTTCCGCCGCCGGATCGCGCGCGGCCCGGCCGGGCCCGCGGCCTGGTCGACGATGGTCCGCCGACTGAGAAGTCGACCTGCTCCTGAAAAAAAGAATTGCCCACCTCCTGCTTGGGGCGCGCTGGCGCGCGCGCAGGAATCGACTTCAGCGACGCATTCAGCCCCCATGAGCATGAGGACTGCGGGGGCGCAGCCCCGTCGAAAAGCCGGGTCGAAGACGGCGCGGATCCTCCGAGGGCCCCCGGAAGCGGCGTTCCACAACTCGCGCCTAGCAGCTGCAAGTGCAGTTGGGCCCTCTGCCCCCGCTGCAGCCTGGCCCCCTGGGGGCCGCGCGCCTCCCAGAAACGGAAACGCGTCGCTGTCAATCGTGTTCGGAGGAGTCGTCTGCGGCGCCGCGGCGGCCAGCGAAGGTGGCTGCGCGCGCGGGGCGACGCTGCCGCCCGCGAGTTTCCGCTGGTTGACACTGACCTCCGCGCCGCGGAGGTTCGCGAGCAGACGACTGGCCAGAACTCCGCCGCGCGACGCGCCTGCGCCCTAGGAGTGGGCGCCCTGGTCGTTGGCGATGCCCCGTTGCATCAGTCCTGGTGGCAGTTGTTGTAGCTGTCCGAGAATGGCGAGTCGAGCGCTCAAGATTGGGCCCCCGCGCGTCGCTGGCAGGTTCACCTCCGTTCCAAGTAAGTTCACCGTTGCGCGGCCGCCGCCCCGCAGCGGGGGCCTCGCTGTAGGCGCGGCGGTTGGCCGCGGTGGCAGCTCCAGTGGCCGCCGGGCCCCTGGCCCCCTGCAGTGGCGAACTTTTCGTCGACCGCGCTTCCTGCCCCAAAATTCAGGGCGTGATCGCCGCCGGGCGCGTCGTGCCACTCGGTGCTCGGGCCGGGATGGCCGCGCTGGCTTGCCGCGCTTCGCGGCGCGCCGCCGTCGCTTAGCTGGCAATGTTCTGGTCGGCGCGGCTCGGCGCTGCCGTCGGGGCGCTCATCTTGAGGTTGAGGAGACTGCCGGGATGCCCATTCGAACTCTACCTGCTCCACTCTGCCTCCGAAGCGGCCAGCCGAGTCTCCGAGGTCCTTCGCTGTAGTTGTTGGGCCGTCTACCACAGATGCCAAATTCTGGATCTTCTCGTTGAGCTCGCTGACGCGCGCTGGAGCGGAAACCGAAGCGCCGCCGAGCCTGTCTGAAGGTGGCCCTCCCGACGGCCTTTGGGCGAGGGGACTATCTGATAGTTCCCCCCCGAATGGCCCCCAGTCGTTGGCGCTTCGGTCGTTCCAGGAGCGGCGCCGTCGCAGGCGCTGTTGTAGGAGCTCAGTGGCGCGCGCGTCGCCATCTCCCCCGTGGTTGGTGGTGCGGGTGGCGGTTGGTCGCCCAGGCGCTCCGCTCTGGTTGTTCTCGCGCTGGAGGTGGAAGAGGCTGTCGCGTTGGCTCAGGCGTCGGCTCGCGCTGCTGCTTGTAGAACGGACTCTCAGGGAAGCCCGCGCGGTCTTCAGAACGAAGATGTCGTACGTGGCCTGGGTTGGACGCGTGGCGCGCCAAACAGTGGCCCCCCGCGGAGCGGTCGCGCGACCGGGCCTGCCTTGCGGCTCGCTTCGGCCTCAGGAACTCGCAGGCAGAGCGTCGCCCTGAAGCGAGTCGGCCCGGTCGGTGGTTCAGGGGCTGGCAAGGCCATAGCCTCTGCTGGAGTAGCTATGCCCGCGGCCCCTCGTGCCATTCCACGCGCGAGCGAAAGCGCTGCGCCTGTGGCGGTCGCCGCCGCGCTCCCGTTAGCCGCGCCCACAGACGCAGAAAAAAAACCGAATGCTTCAGTGGCCCAGCCTCGCCAGGTGGTGAGCTGGTCGGCCAGGGAGCGCGTCCGCAATTCGCGTCGTAGGCTGTTCACGTAGGAGGCGCACCGCTGTGACGCACCAGCCATGCAAGTCCCCCAAAATGGGCGCCTTTGAATTTACTCCAAATTGATGCGTTGTGAATGGCCGCGCGCGCCGCAGTGCGTGCGCGGCGCGGGCTCGCGCGCTCGAGCATTGCACCTCTGGCAGTTCGCGTGTAATTCAACTAGAAATTCCTCAGTCGGCGTTGGGCCCGCAACCGCTCTCACTGCGACGAGAGGCAAATTATCTGACATCGCGCGAATTGTCTCTCAATGTGACCCTGGCAGTGATGACGGGCGAAAAGATGCGAACGCTGTTTCTCAGCGCGCGCCCAGCGGCGTGTCTAATACCTTGAGCCGAGGTTTATGCAGTTCTGTATGCGACACATAAACTAACGCCACGCGCTCTGAGTCCTGGAACCGATCAAAAGGACGCCCTCCCGTTTTTTTTTTTTTTTTTTTTGTTCGGGCGCGTGCGCCCCGCGAAGGGGTCGAGTGCTCTGGAGGAGAAGACGCGACTCAGACAGGGGCGGAGTCGAGAGCTCCCGGGGCGTCGCGCTTCCAGCGCGCGCGTGAACACGTGCCACTATGCCGACATAGAAAGTTTCGCAAAGATGCGAAGAGAAAGGCGCCCCTGGAGGGCTGGGTTGTGCCGGCGTTCTCGCCTCGTCGCGCCGGCCGAGCCTCCCTTCGCAGCGGCAGTGTTGCGCCCTCTGTCGAGGAAGCGGGCGCGGACAGGGAGCGCCGCTATCTCTGCTGCGGAAGGAAGCGCTGGAATCTTCGCGCCGAAGATAGGGGGGGACTTCTAAACGGTTAGAAGATCCGGCGCGCAAGCTGTATATAATCTGGACATAAGATTTACATTGTACATATGGTATGTTTCATACCTTGCTCACAAACGTGGGACTTAAAGGACTCGCGTGCGTCGACCTCCACCGCGCCGCCGTCTGCCAGAGGCCCGTTGAAAAAAAAACCTTGCGCCGAGCGTTCATGATCGCCTTTGCCCAGATGCGCCCTGGAAGCACCGCGCCCACGCGAACAGCAGCATCCACCGCAAGCGTCGCGGCCCGCACCGCTGCTCCCCTGCTCTCGGCATGATCGCACGGCGCCGGAGGGCGCATGCGCCAAGAGCGTGCTTTCGTCTGGAAATCGCATTGCGCTTGCGTGTTGGATTGATTGTGCTCGGTGGGGCACGGCACGCGGCCCACCCAGCAGTCCAGCTTACGAGCGTCGGGGGTGTCATTCGGCACCCAACGGGGGCATCCACAACCTGGGCACTCATGGTCGCGACCGGGGCTCGCTAGAGCAGCCTGCCGCTTCGTAGCGCTGTGCGCCGCCAGCCCACCACCGCGAGGCTGCAAAACGAACCCCCGACGTTGTCTACTCACCTGCGCTCTTTCTTTGGGCACGGCCTTTGCCTTAGAAACCATGGGCGCGAACGGTCGCAACCAGCAGACCTGCGGCAGCTTGAGCCACAACAGCTACGGAACATGGCTTTGCGACAGACACGCGCACATCTCCCTCCAACGCCACGTCGCACACGCCCATGGGCCAGGACCCAAACATCCACTCCGCTGGCGCACCCTTTCCTCTTATCCGCAACTGCGGGGATTAGATATTGCGTGTGTTACTTCGTGTGTTACTGCATCTGGTATTGGCTCCATTACCCTCTTGGCTGTTGTGCGTATCGTCTGTCGTGGACACATGACCCACATCAAAGACGCCGTCGATGACAAAACAATGCTTCCTGGGTGTGTCGATTGCCCGCTGTACGTACGATAGCATACAATTAGTGACTCCTCCTTCCTTAACATTCCGCAGGGACCCATTTAATCCTTAGGCTCGGATCCTTAAGAATCCCTCGAGTAGTCCTGACGAGTCCTCAGGACTCCCTCAGGAATCGTCAAGAATCCCTCTGGACTCCTCTTCAGACTCTCCCAAGATCGTGCTGTATACATTGAACCCCGCCAGCGTACACAGAGAGGCCCAACTGGTACACAAGAAATCCCACTACGTCGCAGAAAGACATTCTCTCCCGCCGTAGGCGATCGACATTATATCCCTGCCCCTGCTCACGCCCGTCCGCGAGGGGCCAGAGTGGGGATATTACTAGATTCTGGCCTTCGAGGCCACTGATTCATATCCATACCCTGCTGCACCTGGCACCAAGAGTGGGGGGCCAGCAGCAGGGGTTCTGGGTCGAACGTCGATCGCCGATGCTGAGTGTGTGTGTGTGTGTGTATGTGTGCGTGTGTGAAAGGGTTGGCGACACGAGGCCCCCGTGGGATGCAGCCGTGAATCGCCGAGCTGTGGGGGCGCCCGCCGGCCAGAGGAAACCCAGGGGAGGAGCAGAGGGGCATCCGGGGAAGGGGGGGAGCGCAGGGGCCCAGACCTCCTTGTGGGTGGCGACATCTGAACCCTGTGCCCACCAACCATCGACTCTCCTGAATCGATGGGAGGCGGGGGTGGGGTTCGGAGTTCGCCATGTGTTCGGCGAAATCCGAACCCTGAACCCGCCGTCCATCGAGTTGCCTGAATCGTTGGATCGGCGAGGGTATGATTCGGATTTCGCCGCCGATTTGGGTGAATCGAGCACAATCGCGCCAACAAACGTTTCTCATGTTTCGGCGTCGGGGGGCCGCTTGCTAACTTAGGCGCCGGCAAAAGGAGAAGCTCAGGACGTAAGCGGGCGCTGGGGAAGGGATAGGGGGTTCCAGAGGCTGGAGAATCGAACAAACATAGCCGTCTGTCTGGGGAGGGAGGAGGGGGCGAGGAAAGGCTTGTTCGGAGGGGAAAGGAGTAGAGAAAGGAGTGGTCGGGAAGACAGAAAACTATGTTTAGGATGTAACGGGTGTGTGTGTGTGTATGTATGTCTGTCTGTCTGTCTGTCTGTCTGTCTGTCTTTCTGTATGTATGTATGTAGGTATGTATACATATCTATATATATGATTCACCAAGGATTCGTAGTCTCAAGGAAAATGTGGGTTGCGAGCTATGCGGTCGCATAGCTTTGATGGCCAGGGCACTGAGTGCCACGCAGCACGGCTATACTGTACGGGCCGCGTGGCGAGGTGATGCGAGTGGCCTTGTTGTTGCGCCGCTCGGCGGAGCTCCCGGTCTTTCAGTCGGAGGGCCTCCGCGCGGGCAGGTGGCAGGCGAGGCACGTTGGCCATCATCCTCTCGCGGCAGCGCGGGCGCCTCCTGTCTGAGACGTGCGCTATTAGTCGCACTCGTTCGTGGAAGTTTTTCCTACACGCAGGGCATGTGGCGTTGGCGAGGAAGTCCTGGATGTCGAGGCGGACGCCGTGTTTGGCCCGCTGGTGGCTCTCGAGGGCCCTCTGGGACGAAAAGGCGCATCCACAGTGGCACTCGTATGCGCGCGCCCGCTCGGACGTAGGCCTGGCTGCCGTGTCGCACACAGACGCAAAAAACATTATGCGCTCTACGAGCGTCTTCCAAACCTGTTCCTGCATAATAATGAGGTCGTGCCAGTGCTCCTGGCCATCCTGCTTGAGCTGCTACGGGGCCAGCACCAGCACGTGCAGTCCGAAGAACAAACTGGTGAAGAACAACGTGCGGGCGAATATTAGCTTATGCGCCTCCAGCACTCGCGCGGAGCCGTAAAGCTTCCATGCTAGCGGCACGTACGCCCTCATGGTGGACGACGAGCGGTGCTTGACGTTGGCCAGGGACACTGAACGCAGCGACACGTGTGTGCCTAGATGCTTGTACGCTTCCACCACATCGATGGAAAGGCTCGGGTGCGGAACAGCAAGGCGGAGGCGGCCGTCGACACAGCGTCGGGCCTCCCGGCACTCCTTGGCGCCAGGGCCTCAATATTGCAAGAGGCATTCAGTCTTGCCGGGCGCGGCATTCAGCTGCAGGTGTAAGCACTCGAATACCTCCAAAACCGTGCCGAGGAGGGCGTCAATGGCGACGTCGAGGTCTTTAGGCCTACGGGCAACGATGGCCAGAGCCTCATCGTCGATGAAGGCCGCGTCGAGCACGGGCCTGGACCCCTTGCCGGCCCCCTTGTGGGGCCACCAGGCTGTAGGCCGAAACTTCGCAGTTTCCTGTACCAGTTGCAGCTTCCAATTTCCACTGTTACAGTTCTGCTTCTTGCTGCTTGCTGTTCCTTGTTGACTTCCTGCTGCTTACTGTTCCTTGTTGATCGACTGCGCGAGGGGGAGAGGCCCAAAATGTTGTCTGAATTGCTGGGGCGGATGAAAATTGACACCCCTCACGCAGATCGGCGGGGTCAGGGTCCAAAAACACATGGGATTTGCCACATTTCTGGAACCCGACCCAACACTTCGAGACTTCCGGCGCAAGAGGCCCCCAAGAAAGCACACGAGGCCTCTCAGAGGCCCCCCAGAAGGCCTCAGGGGGACCCCAATAGGCCCCAAGATGCCCAACAGGCCCCGCAATCGTCCCGAAAAGGCCCCGCAATTGTCCCCAAAATCCGTCGAAAACCAAGAGCTGTGATTTTGGTTTCTTCGGGCCTTCCTGGAGGTCCTCGTGGGTACTCTCATGCCGTCTTGGAGGCCGCTTGGCGGCTTGTTAGGCCGTATTTGCCCAACTTGAGGCCATCTTGGACCCGCTTGGGTGCATCTTGGGCCGTCTTGGAGACATCTTGGGGTCATCCTGGGCTCTCTTGGGCCCATCTTGGCCGTCTTGAGGGCATCCTGTCGGCAATGTTGGGCCATCTTGGCCATCTTGGCGGCAATCTGGGACCGTTTCTGGGCCCTCCTGGGGCCGTCTTAGGGGGCCTCTTGGGCTGTCCCGGGGCAATCTTGGAGGCCTCTTGGGCGCTCTTGGGGCAATCTTGATGGCCTCTTG
This sequence comes from Prorocentrum cordatum, assembly GCA_963575745.1. NCBI lineage: Eukaryota > Dinophyceae > Prorocentrales > Prorocentraceae > Prorocentrum > Prorocentrum cordatum. The sequence continues at coordinate 484,537 of CAUYUJ010000336.1, read as the reverse complement.
AGCCGTCTTGGGCCTTCGGAAAACCCCTTGAGGCGTCTTGAGGCGTCTGGGTTTCCTGGAGGTCAACTTGGAGGCCTCTTGGGCCGTCGTGGAGGCCTCTTGGGGGCTGCTTAGGCCGTCTTGGGCGATCGTGAGGCAATCCCTCCCTCCACCTCCCTCCGCCTCGTCCTCCACCTACTCCTCCACCTCCCCTTCCACCAACCAGATCGCATCGGGAGCGCCCCCCGATCGGCGACACTGGCCGGAGGCCACTACAATATACATATATATATATATATATATATATACATATATACACACAGAAATATCGACGGTCCAAGCGTGCCAATGACATTTTCCTGGCTACCAGAATGCCATATCGTAACTGGGGTGGGGTCAGCCAAGACACAACCAACCCGAGAACCTTCCAAAAACCGACCGAATGCCCAGACGAGGGATCCAGGGCGGAGTGGGGACCCGTCTCAAGCCAAGAGAACTCAGCGAGACCGTGCGCGGAATTTCCGCTCCCAACTGCCTACTAACGGGGCACTACCGTCTGCAAGACGCAAACTGTCGCGCTCCCGCGCAGTGCCAGGGTACGCGCGGGGGGTAAAGAGACCAGGAGGAACAGGATAATTAGGGGAGGGAGAACAAAGATCATCCTGGGCGTGCGCTGATATGAAAGAGACGCTGGGATTTGTTCGCTGGTTCGGGGCCCCCCAGGGGGCCCCGCACGGATCCCGGGACTGTAAAAACCTGCTCAGGATGAAGAGCTGGTCCTGGGAAGCTCCCTGGGGTCTAGGACCGTTTCCCTCTGGACCCCTGTCCCAAGACAGGGATGATTCAATGGGTGGGACGCCAGAACATTCAAAATGGGCGAACGTGCGGACCGAAGGACGGCCCACGAGCGAGTCTGGCCTGGACTGCTCCCCGATGCCCCCCCTCCCAAGGCCCTTCTCTATGCGTTCGCCCCTCTCCAGATTCACCCTCCGAGCTCCCTCCTCCAAATGCCCGCCCACCTCCCTCCCAACATGCCACCTTCTTTTTTCTGGCCCCCTCGAACCATACAAAGATCGCGCCAATCTTGGAGCGAAACCGCATCCCTTGGGCGTGCAACTTGTGCCTTTCGAGTGAGCCAGCGCCTCGCTAGACAACATCGAGCATCGACTGCTCAAGCTTCTGATGGAATTGCGTCGGGATTGTCGTTGCACCTTGGCGCGTTGCCTTACACTCCAAGAAAGTGCCCGCCCTGGAAAACAATCTCGCGATGGATGATGCCGTCGGCTGGGTCGCGGGGCGCCTTCAGCCGCGCGAGCCGGTACTTCTCGTGCGCCAGGTCCTCCGCCTCGCGCATGGTGTCACGGCTCGCGTCCATGTCGCCATCCTGGGCGGGCGGGATGAATGATGATGGCGACGACGACGGAAGACGACGACGATGACGATGACGGCGAAAGGACGATGATGATGACGATGGTGGTGATGGTAATCCGCCACCGTGCCTCGAGGCACGAAGTGGAATCACCCCCAGGCTCTCATGTGTTCACTGTTCTGTGTACACCGAACTGGGGGATTCTAGTATTCTACGGGCTTGGACCCCATATTTCTCAAATTTCCTGGGCGCTCCCGCGCGCTCCTGGGCTGCTTCGCGTGACTCTTCCAAAGCCTGGGGGCTCCAAGGCGGGCCCAGAGGGGCCCAAGAAGCGCTCCAAGACAGCCCAAGAGCTCTCTAAGACGCCCAGGGTGGTCTCAAAACAGCTCAAGAGGCCCCAAAGCAACCCCAAGAGCGCTCCAAGGGGATCCCCAAGAGGGCACAAAAAAACACGAATCATTGATTGTTATTTTGTTGGTTGATCATTGATTGTCCGTGTCTTTTTGGGGGGGAATGTTTCGCAGTCTCGCTGTTTCGAGCTTCCGACGTTCCAAGATGGCCCCAGAGGCCCCCAAGACCGTCCCAAAACGGCCCAAGAGGCCCCCAAAAGGGCCCCAAGACGGCTCCAAAACGGCCCAAGAAGCGCACAAGATCGTCCAAGAGGGCCTTCAGACGGCCTCAAGAAGGGCCCAAGAGGGGGAACACGAACCGACAGGTCGAGCCGTCCTCCCCAAGAGGCCTCAAGGAGGCGCCTTGGAAGCCCCCAAGAATGCCCAAGAGGCCGCCGAGAGGCCCTGCGAGGCCCCCAAGAGGCCCAACAAAACACCCCAAGTGGCCACCAAACGGCCCCCAATAGGCTTCAAACTGCCTCCAAGAGGCCCACGATGAGGCCCCCCACGAGATCCAAACGAACTGGCCCACAACCCAAGCACGGTGGCGGGGTGGGCCAAAGGCTACTCGATCCGCCGCCCCCTGCTTGCAGGGGTGCCCGGCGTGCTGGATGAGCTGTCAGGTTTTGGTTTTGGTTCTTTTTCCAAAAGAACTCTCCAGTGGGCTTCGGCCCGTCCCGCCGGCCACCCGGAAAGGATGCCCAGGAGCTCAATTCCCGAATTTCCTGCCCCAGACGGTTCCAAGATGGCCTCCAAGATGCCTCTAAGACGGCCAGGATGGTCTCTAAGACGGCTAAGATGGCTCCAAGATGCCTCCAAGACGGCCCAAGATGCCCTCCAAGACGGCCAAGATGGCCCCAAGATGCCTCCAAGATGGCCCAAGAGGCCTCCAAGACGTTCTCCAGGAGAGCCCGAAGAGGCCAAAATCATTGGTTTTCCTTAGGTTTTTGAAGGTTTTTTGCGTTTTCTTCTTTTCGGCCTTCCGACGGCCCAAGAGGCCCCCAAGATCGCCCAAGAGGCCTCCAAGAAGGCCCTATGACGGCCCAAGGGCCCCCCAAGACGGCCCCAAGAGCGCCCCAAGACGGCCCAAGAGGCCTCCAAGACGCCCAACATGGCCTCCAAGACGGCCCTGAAGCGCCCCAAGAGGGCCCCAAGACGGCCCAGAGAGGCCCCCAAGACGGCTCCAGACGGCGTCAGACGGACCAGGAACGCCCTAAGACGGCCAAAGAGACCCCCAGGAAGCCCCCAAAGGCCCCCAAGAGGCCCAAGGAGGCCCCCAAGATGCCTCCAAGAGGCCTCGAAGAGGCCCCCAAGAAGCCCCCAACAGACCCCAAGGGTGCCCCAAGAGACTCCTAACAACCCTCATCCTCCTACTCTATTTCTTCCTCTTCCTCTTCCTGTTCATAATCATTCTCTCCCATGTGTTCCCCGAAAGCTTTCCAAACCGACTCGGGGAACTCATGGTCCGATAGCTTGGCCAAGCTCTAGTCCAACTTTCGGCCACATCGGCGTTTCCAAAAAGGCAGGGGGCGGCGGTGATTCGCCGTAGGCGTCTTCGATAATGATAGTGACGATGAAGGATGAAGACGACGACGAGACGGCGCCAACGAGGATGACGCTGATGGCTACGATGGCAATGCTGATGCTGACGGCGAAAAGGGGCGACAAGTATGACGACGATGATGGCGATAACGGCGACGATGGTCATAGTGATTATGATGGTGCTGGCGACGGCAAAGGAAGACGACCACGGCGATGACGACGACACCGACAACGATGGTGATGGTGAAAATGATAAAGATGATGATGCGGGTGATGATGGCGATAACGGTTATCACGGTAATGGAAATGGCGTGGGTGAACTGATGACCATGCAGACGGCGACGAGCGAAAACGACGAACATCACGACGGTGATGACTATTATGGTGGTGATGGTAATCACGATGATGTTGTTGGTGATGGTGATGATGATGGCGGTGGTGGCGGCACCGGCGGATGAATACGACGACGATGACGGCGATGACGACGACGCCAAAAAGGACGATGAGGGCGACGATGGTGATGATGGTGGTGACGATGATAGTGGCGACGGGGTACGGATGACATTGGCGAGAGAAGGCGGCGACGACGTTGATGGCAACGGCGACGGCAAAGGCGACGACGATGATGGCGGCGATACTGACGATGGTGTTGATGATGGTAGCGGTGACGATGGCGAAGGCAGAGGAGGAGGACGACGACGGTGATCAGGATGGTGACGATAACGATGATGATGGTAATGGCAAACGGTGAAAGACGACGACGATGAGACCGATGACGCAGATGACGACGACGACGAAGAAACTGATGGTGATGATGTTGATCAGAGGGTGGTGCTGATGGCGACGATGGCGAATGATGATAGCGACGACGCTGACGACTGCGACAATGATGACGATAGTGGTGATGGCCATCATGGTGATGGCGGGGACGAAGGATCTCCAAGAAGGTAATGACGACGTTGGCGACGGCGACGACGATGACTATGATAGTCATGATGGCATGGGCGGTGGCGACAACGAAGGACGACGACGATGACGACAACGTCGGCGGCGTCAGCGAGGATACTAATGATGCTGCAAGCGACGATGACACATGAACACGGCGGCGGCGACGACGATGACGACGACGGCGATGGTGATGATAACGATGCCGGTGCGACGACGACGACAATGATGTCAGGGATGGTGGCGATGGTAATGGTGGTGGCGACGACGACGGCGGCGAGGGACGACGACGACGACGACCACGATGATGGTGGCGATGACGGCGACGATGGTGCTGGTGGCGATGATGGTAGCGGTGATGATGTTGATGGCGACGACGACGAAGACGACGACGATGGTGACGATGAAAGCAACGATGACGATGACAGCGGCGACGACACAGGAGGCAGACGACGACGATGACCATGATGGCAACGACGACGACGATGATATATATTTTTCGAAAGGGAGCAAAAGTGCCGATCCGACGACCGACGGGGGGGGTAGGCTGGGCCAGACCCACCGTCTTGCCGATGTCCAGGAAGCCACCGCACATCCAGTGCAGGAAGCACCTGGCATGACGGCGCAAACGGCGTTAGCCCCCGTGGGAATGCAGACAACGCTCGCCACCGCCCACCAGGAAAAACAACCGAAAGAACGCACGATGCACAACGCGGCGGTTCAGCCCAATTCGTGAAACAATTTGGTAATGCCAACAGCATGAGTACCCCGAAGGCGAGGCTCATCAAGAAGAGCGGCACGCCGACGTAGACGCTTAGGCTCAGAGTCATGGGGATCTGCATGGCCAAGGCACTGTGCGCGTACCTCATAAAGGTCAACGCCCGGATGGCCCGCATGACTCGCACGAGCAGCAGGAAGCGCACGAACAGCAGGAGGCACACCCTCGGGGAGCATACAACTAGGAGAATCCTCCAGCATGGCCGTCTGCCTATCGATCATGTTCTGGAATGCAGACAATTTGCTGTCCGCACACAGGGCCTCCCCAAAACCACCGGGAGGAAGGGCATCGGCGCCAGGAAGCTGCAAGAGAAGACCATCATCGTCAACAAACCTTCCGCAACGCCTGCAAACACAACTTCGTCACACAAATCAGTAGTATGGGCATTCGGGTCCAGAAAGCCGTGAGGGGAGCCACCCACCACTGGCAAACTCAAGGACAAATACATGAACGTCAGCAACATGTGTCGCCTCGAAAGCCTGCGGGAAACCACCCGCCGCCGAGTTCCGGGTAGAAACGCAATCAGATACACCACTGGGCACAAACTCAAGCTCCATCGCGTAGACTGGGTGGGCTGGGCCGGCAAGGAGCTGAAGACCCCCACGATGGTCGGCAACAAAATCGCCTCGAAGCATATACCCGCCCAGAGGACCAGCACGATTCGCATCACCAGGAAGGTCAACATTACCAGGTACATCGGAGGGCCGCACCCTGAGGTCGAATCCGAAGCGCCTGGTACAACGTCCCTGCCGTCCACGGGTCACACCCTTGGGCACATGGATCAACCGCGCGCCTTGCACAAGGACCGTGGCGCCGCCTGCCGCGACCGCCACGACCACCACGGCCATCATCTCCGTCATCGTCACCGCAAGAAGGACCATCAGGCTCGTTACCAAACCCTCCAGGTCTACCAGATCCACCAGGACTACCATGGGAAGCGTCAATCTGTCGACACCACAAACATGCCTCAACAAGGCCATCGGAAAATCGATGCCCTCGGTCCACTGCGATGTGATCCAGCATGCGCATGACCATGGCGTGAGTAGTCGACGACGCTGTAGCACCGCCAGGGCACAAGACCCTCAGCTTGCACTTGGCGGGGTCTCGCGTCGCACCAAGGTGAAAGCCACATGCCACACCTGCAGCGACACGATCACGAAACCAGGCGATCCGATACGCGCGGCCACCACCATCGGCGTCATGGCAGAGGAACGGCACGACTGGGGGGGGAAGGGGCAGCAACGCCGCGGCGCCCGAACGCCGAGGAAACCACGGACAAGCAACTGGTTGAGAGCAGATGGCAGCGATGACGGTGATGCTGATGACGATGGTGATGACAATAATGGTGGTGATGATGCTGATGATGATGATGATGATTGTGATGCTGGTGATGGTGATGCGGATGATGATGCTGATGGTGGCTGTGATGATGCTGCTGCTGATGGTGATGACGATGGTTAACGATGACGATCATGACAATAACGATTCGTTATGACGGCAACGGTGACGACAAGGGCAATGATGCTGATGGTCCCACCTCCCGATGGACCCTGGCATCAAACGCACTGGGACTGCACTATGAATGCCTCACGGTGAATGGTCAGCGCGCGCCCCGTCCAGTCTAGCCAGCCAGACCAAGCGACGGCCCGCTCCAAATCAGAACGAATACCCAGACGCACTGCGCTCAGCGCGGGGCCAGACGGGCAGGCAGGCAGGCAGGCAGCTCTCAACTCGCCCCGGAGGGCGGTCACGCGCGGGGCAGGGAGGAGGCGCCGGAGCGCCGGTCACTCAGTCGCCTGACACTTATAATTTACCAATCCGTTCCCACTCGGACGGATCCCCTGCAATAGACATCCAATTGTTGCCACCGCCGCAATGTTTTCGTACAGTCGCTGCAAGATCGTCGGCCCACCTCTGCTTGGGTCTTCCGGTTGACCTCTGTGACGGCCACGGCTGCGTAGTAGGATCCCACTGGAGGACAGCATTGCTCAATTTGTGTCGGTCCTTGATGACAACTTGCTGTGCCAAGTCCCACTTGTACCGACGTCGCATTGTCACCCAATCCTGGTACCCCATAGCTTCCATCTGCTGCATGGCGTAACGTGTAGCTCGCCGTACCCATTCGTGCCAGGGCTCAAGATCGCCGGAGGTGCCGCTAGAGCTGGATGATAAGCTCGATACCATGTCGTCGATATCTGTGGTGGAATCGTGCCCTCTCCTTTGACCGTCTCCTCTCTCAGACACACTACCATCATCTTGCTCACGGCGTTGTTCCTCCGAGCTGGCGTAGCTGCGCTCAGCCGTAGTCGGAGCCACCGACGGGTGCGACTATTTTGGAGAGGCGCTCAACTTTGCATGGGCGCCCAAGAGCAACCAACCACTCCCAGTGCCGCAGTGCGCAACGGGTTGGGAACGGTTTGTCTACAGCCCTGGCTTCCCCGTCCCGGCCGTTGGGGGAAGGGCGCTTGCAGTGGACAAAAAACGCCTCCGCACCTCCCACGACGCGGCCTCAATCGCGCTCCCATCCTGTGCCGCGTACCGTGGACGAGTGGCAGATCCGTGCTGCTGTTCCTGGCTCCGCCGCGCATGATTCGGGCCCTGTCTAATTCATCGCCTCCAAGAACCCGCGCACCTCGACGGGGCGCGCCCTTTCGTCGCCTGGGCCAGGGTGGCCTCGGCGCTTTCGCTTCAGCTGCGAGGTGCTACAAAATCCCAAATCGCAGAATCAGTCCCTGTGCTTCAGATGAAACCGACTGCACCGCCCCAGAAACGCAAAAGGGCTGTGCTTCCATGCGAAGAGGTGTGCCAGCCAACGCGCCGAATGCGCTCTTCCGACGACGCTGGCCGAACCACCTCGCAAATGTCGAAGGCAGTTTCTATCTACCAGGCAGACCTTCTACCTCCTCGCCACATCGGTTTCGATGCTCGGTGTGAGCACTCGCGAATCGCCGAACATCTGCTTGAGGAACTCGCCACACCGCGCCGCGGATCCTCAGCGGTCTCCGAACACGCGGGAACTCCCGACGCCGCGCAATCAGAGATCCGTCCAACCTCGAGCTCGCCGCTCCGCCAGGTCTGTGCTGCCCGGTTGTCGCGTCTGGGGGGCTCCGCCCGCGCCAGTCAGATCAGGCAGCGCCTCCCGCCGCGCGGAGAAGACGCCTCTGCCCCAGGGGGCGCGCACAGGAAGGAGTAAGATGATGGCGGCGATGGTGGCGGGTGATGAGGATTCTGGTGGTAATGCCCCGTCGGAAACATTGCCCGCCGCTGAATCTAGACGACCCACTTCTTTCAAAAGGATGCCATCCGCTTGCTGCAACGGTGGGGTGGCGCGGCGCTAACCAATGTAGGATTGAGCATACGAGCCCAAATCTGCCTGCTGGCCTACAACAATAACAACGACTGCACCTCAGAGTTAAAACCAGTGCGTTTCCCAGCGTGGACCCCGAAACTTGAATTCTTACACCCTGGATGTGGAATGCGTGAGGCGATATCTAAGTGTTCCACGATCTGTGGTCCAATCTATGTGCTGCGATCCACGTGGTGCAACGTATGTGATATGTTCCCATACTTGGCCGCGACACGCATTTCCTTGAACACACACACACACACAAGAAACGCTCTCTAGATGGTCCCAAGCCGACGCCGATACGCAATGACTGCGGGATGTGCATCCCGCCCACTGTGCAATCAAACTCAGCAAAATAGCCCTCCCTCTTTTGCATGCGTTGGATACTTTATTTCCTGAGCTAAAACTGTATTCTATAAAAAGACATCAAGAGGGGCGGGATGCCGACCAAACCACGCAAGACGAGTATCTTGCTAGATTTCTTTGGGGGTAAAACGGGGGTTCAATGCCTCCCCCCGTCCCCTTCAGAACTGCTGTCGCGGTGCGCTCGTGTTTATTAGCAACATGTGCAATCGGGCGCACTCGCAATAATCCAAGGACATTCCGGCATGGCGATGATGTGTATCCATATACATATACACATCTATATAGATACACATATATATACATACATACATACATACATACATACATACGTACGTACGTACATACATACATACATACATACATACATACATACATACATACATGAACCACGCGCGCTTCGCGCGCGCTTAATTTTGGTTCTAGCGTGTCACAGACACAAGAATCGGTTTCGGGGCCTGCTTTGGTGTTGTTTCGGGTCTCTGGGGGGCCTCTTGGGGCTTCTTGGGCGCTTCTTGGGGCCTTTTGGGGTCTCCTGGGGGCCTCTTGGGTCAAAATGTTCGAATCTTCAGCTCCTCGTCCCCGTCTCGGGCGCCGCCTTGGCCCCCTCGTTGCCGTCTTGGGGCCCTCTTGGGGGTATCCTCGACCGTCTTGGGTGCCTCTTGGGCCGTCTTGGACGCAATGGACGCCTCAAAAGCGAACACGCCAAAAATATCAGCTTTCCAATAGAAAATCTACGATTGTTGATAATTAGAGGCTCTATTGGGGTGCCTCTTGGGGCGTCTTTGGGGGCCTCTTTTGGTGTTGTTTCGGGTCTCATGGGGGCCTCTTGGGGCTTCCTGGCCCCTTCTTGGAGCGTCTTTGGGCCTCCTGGGAGTCTCTTGGGCCAAAGGCGCGAACTTCCGGTTCCTCGTCCCCGTCTTGGGCGCCGCCTTGGGGCGTTCTTGGGCGATTTGGGCGCCTCGTGGGCCGTCTTGGCCCCCTCATTGCCGTCTTGGGGCCCTCTTAGGGGCATCCTCGACCGGCTTGGGTGCCTCTTGGGCCGTCTTAGACGCAGTGGACGCCCAAAAGGCAAACACGCCAAAAATATCAGCTTCCCAAAAGGAAATCATCGATGTTTGCCTATTGGGCGTCTCTCGGGGGTGCCTCTTGGGGCGTCTTTGGGGGCTCTTTTGATGTTTTTTCGGGTCTCATGGGGGCCTCTTGGGGCTTCTGGGCCCCTTCTTGGACCCTCTTGGGGCCTCCTGGGGGTTTCTTGGGTCAAAAGGCGAGAGTTTCCGGTTCCTCGTCCCTGTCTTGGGCGCCGCCTTGGGGCGCTCTTGGGCGGTTTGGGCGCCTCGTGGGCCGTCTTGGCCCCTTCGTGGGCCGTCTTGGGGCCCTCTTGGGGGCATCCTCGACCGGCTTGGGTGCCTCTTGGGCCGTCTTGGACGCAATGGACGAACACCCCAAAAATATCAGTTTCCCAATCGGAAATCGACGATTGTTGCTTATTGGGCCTCTTTCGGGGTGCCTCTTGGGGCGTCTTCGGGGCCTTCGGGGGCCTTCTTGGCCTCATGGGAGTCGTCTTGAAAGGCGTCTGGAGCCATCGCTGCGGCCTCCTGGGGCCTCCCTGCAGCCTCTTGGAGCCCTGTTGGCCCCGGGTCGCCGAAACCCCGTAAAAACACAAGGAACATGACGCCCGGGCCCCACATTTGCGGTCGGGGCGCCGGCCCCCGGCCCCCGGACCCGGTCCCCCGTTATACGTATACACGCAAGAACCACGCGAACTGAGGTTCTAACTCAATACATGCCAACGTCTCGACACAATGAGATCGTATCGCTATGCCTGTCTTGCAACTGCGTCTAGTCGTTTGGGGTGTGACTCGCACTCCTCCCGTGACTCGCCCTCCCAATCTCTGCTCCGTCTCCTCTCCTCTCTACGTCCTCCTCTCTCTGGCTCCTCTCTTCCATCCGCTGTCCCTCCCTTCTCGCTCTTCTCTCATGCCTTACGCGTCCTTGCCCTTGCTATTCTCTCTCTCTCTCTCTCTGTCTGTCTGTCTGTCTGTCTGTCTGTCTGTCTCTCTCTCTCTCTCTCTCTCACACCCCCCGTCCGCCCACTTGGAAGAGGAAGGAGGGAGGATTCACGCTGGCGGCGGAGGCGATTGCTCGAACAACTGACTTCAGGCATCTTTGGGGAGGGCAACAGCTGGCCTCGGGCCCAGGGTGCCATCGGCGTAGGCGCACTGGACTCCTGAGTGGGTCTCTTGGCCACGAACCTTCCCGGAAGCACAATGCGTCGAATGGCGATGTCCGCTGTCGCTACGGCCGCTCGGCCTGCAAAGCCAGTTCTCAAGCGCCGCGCCTACAGGGGGGATCAGAAGAAACCAAAGAATCGCGTGGCGCGACCTCGGCCACGAGTTGGCCCGTGCGGACCAATTTACCTTCCGCGTTCGATGCTGTGTTTTCGAACGGGCGCTGAGTAACACTTTTAGCCGTGTGAAAAGGAGCCTACCAAACCTACAGCGCAGATTCGCCTCTCGCTGCTGCGCCAAAAGAAACACCCGCATAATGTGAAGCTCGCCATCGACGAGGCTCACCTTTTTCGCTGGACAAGAAGGAAGAGATGCCCAGCGGGAGAGAACTATGGACTTAGAACAGCGCGGATGCGAGGCGCCTTCCAGAGTGTACCCGCCCGCGAGATACAGAAGGCCATGTCGTGGAGCGAGGCGTCACCAACATGTTTCTGACAACAACAAAAAACACTTCCTCCATCCCTCCATCCTCCTCCCTCCTTCCCTCCTCCTGCCTCTTCACCCTTGTCCGCTTCCCTCTCCCTCCCTGGAACGTCCTTGGAGGCCCCTGGAAGTCTCCAGACATCTCTGGAAGCAATGGTCAAAACCGCCAGGAAACATAGTTCTTCCTCTGTTCCCCCGTTGTGGCATGAAGGAAAAGGGCTTTTCTTGGGGACCTGATTTTCATCCTGGTCGCGTTTCGGTCCCAGGTCCCGAGCGCCAGAATTGGCGAAACCCTCGGATCTCTCTCCTGCAAGATCTCTTTCCTTCACGACGTCAACCTCCTACCTCCTCCCCCCTTTCGCCCCGCCCGGCCGTGAGACGCGCCTCGGCCATCTTCTCTGCCGCTTGGACCTTCTCGCTTACCAACATCTCGCGCGCGGTGATGTGGCCGTCCACCGCCTCGCAACGCCGCGCCGGGTGCGCCCGGCCGCGGGAAGGAGGGAAGGAGGGGGGGCGCGGGAGGGAGGGGGGGGAGTTTGTTCAGGAGGGGTGGAGTGGTGTGGGCGCCATGACAGTCGGATTTTGTTACAACGCACGTGCACTGAGCTCGTGGAACAACGAGACGACATGCACTGGCACGCGCACGCACTGGACAACGAACTCAACGACAGACCACGGCTGACAAATAATCCTCCAGAACAGAGCGAATGTGAAATCCGCCGATCCTGTCGGCGTGTGTGAGGGGTTTGTCCGTTCAACTCCTCATCTCCGTCATTCGTTGGTCGTAATCTCTGTCGTCCCCTTTCCCTGCCTCCCCCCTCTGTCATTCGTTGGTCGTACTTGAGTCGACGGGCAGCCCCAGGGACCTCCTCAGCGCGCCAGCCAAAGTGAAATTGACCAACGTCGTAATTGAGTCGAAGGGAAGCCCCTTCCCTTCGATCCCTCCCCCGCTGGGGGGGGGGTGAGGGGGGGTCCTGGGGGGGCGAGGGGGGTCAAACGCTCCACCCCCCCGGGGAGTGCCGGAGCCCAAAAAAGCCCCAAGACGGGCCAAGAGTGCCCCAAGAGGCCCCAAAGACAGTCCAAGAGAACCCCGAATCGCCGAACGATCTGTCCAAGACGCTTTGACGGCCTCCAGACGGCCCAAGAGGCCTGCAAAGCGCCCCTAAGAGGCCTCCAAGAGGTTTCTTACGAGAGCCCCAAGAGGGGAAATTCATTGATTTCCCCTACGTGTTTGACAAATTGTGGCATTCTTGCCTCTTCCGCTTCCCGACGCGCCAAGACGGCCCAAGAGGCCCCAAAGATCGCCCCGAGACGGCCAAAGAGGCCCCCAAGAGGGTCCCCTAACGGCCGAAGAGGGCTCCAGGACGGCCCGAGACGCATCCAAGACGGCCCAAGAGGCCCCCAAGACGGCTCCAGGAGAGTGCCCAGACGGGGGACCCGAACGGACATTTCGAGTTCTCAGCTCCAAGAGGCCCTCAAAGAGGCCCCGAAGAAGCCCCAAGAGGCCCCAAGAGGCTCCCAAGGGGCCCCCAAACTGCCCCAAGACAGCCCCCCAAAAAGCCCCAAATTGCCCAGGAGGCCTCCAAGAGTGCCTCGAGACGGCGCAAGAGGAGCCCTGGACGGCCCAAGACGGCCTCAGGAGAGCCACAGGCTGTCCCAAGAAAGCCTCTGGCCTCCTCCTCTTCCTCTTCCTCCTCCTCCTCCTCTTCCTCCTCCTCCTCCTCCTCCTCCTCCTCCTCCTCCTCCTCCTCCTCCTCCTCCTCCTCCTCCCCCCCCTTCTGCTCCCCATCCTCCCGCTCTCCTCTGCCTCTTTCTCCTCCTCTTGCTTCTCCTCCACATCCTTCTCCCCCCTCCTCCTCTCTCATCCACCTCCTCCACCCTGCCCCCCCTCGTTTTCATCTTCGTCGCTCTCAGGGTCGGCAGCAACGGCCGTAAGGCCTTCGCAATATCACGGCCCAACCAGGAAATGTTGCAAGCAACGCGCCGCGCACCTGGAAACCACTACCAAACAACAGACACTGTGAAACGTCACGGCCTACCACTTGGAAACAGCACTTACTAAAGACTCATGACAAACTCTTCACCTTATTGGGCGCATCTCGTGTTCCTCGGCGCTATCCCATACTTGGAAGAAATCTCCAGAGCTTGACCAACATAGGAACATCTCCGCCAGTGAACCAAAGGATGAAAAAGAAACACATACCAGACACCTCCAGAAGCAGGCTTCGGCCGCAATATATACAAATCCAAACCCAGCGCATTGAAAACCGTACTCAACGAATTCGTCCAGTCTCGCCATCCGCCAACTGCTGCAAAGACAAAGCCGCGGCAGGAATCGGAGTTCCCCAGGCGCCACGCGAAGGCACCAAACAGGACCTGGGACCCATCGCGAAACCAAACGCTACGAATAGGACTTGGGCCGAGTGTGTCTGAGTTTGATTGATTAGGAGAAGGAGAGGGATGATGAGGAGGCGCAAGACAAGCACGAGGAGGAAGAGGCCTGGCCTCGTCGTCCTCCCGCCTCGTTCCCCATCTTCCTTCTTATGTGCTGGAGCAACCTTCTATCCGTCCGCCACCGTGCCCCGAGGCACGGGTTAGAGTGTCCTAAGGTCTTTGGGAAAACCACAAGATACCAATACCGGAGAGAGCGTGATCCACCGCCGCTTTACTGTGGAGAATTGCCGCCCTTTTCCTCCGGAACCCGGGGTTCCCCCCCCCACTCTCCCCCCCCGCACCTCCGAAAATCCCCCCCCCTGCTGGAACCCCTCCCCCCCCTTCCCCAAGCAAAACCCCCCCCTCCCCTAACCCCTCCCCCCCCCCCTCGAACTCGAAAACCGGGGGGGGTCACTACCGGTTCGAACCCCTCCCCCCCCCCTCGAAAACCGGAGGGGGGGGTCACTACCGGTTCGAACCATTGAGCTGTCCCACTGTTCCCACCACTGTCCCCCCCACTGTCCCCACCACTGTCCCCACTGTACCTCTGTCCCATTGTCCCACCGCCGTCCTCGCCACCGCCTTCACCGCTGTCCCCACCACCACTGTACCCTCCACTGTCTTACTGTTTCCACCACGTTCCCACTGTCCCCACACCACTGTCCCCATCACCACCGTCCCCGCCACTGTCCCACTGTCCCCACTGTTCCCACCATTGTCCTCCCCATTGTCCCCACAACTACCGTCCCCACCACTGTCCCACTGTCCCCACCACTGTCCCGCTGTCCCCTCACCACTGTCCCCACCACCACCGTCCCCACCTCTGTCCGCACCCCCCCTCGGTTTTCGAGGGGGGGGGGGTCGAACCGGTAGTGACCTCCCCCGGTTTTCGAGTTCGAGGGGGGGGGGGGGTTCGAACCGGTAGTGACCCCCCCCCTTTTCATGAAGAACTGGGGGGGGGGAGGGGTTCGAACCGGTAGTGGATCCCCCCCCGGTTTTCCGCCAGCAGCGGTAGAACACGCTCTTTCCAATACCGCCACTCCCTGGACCTCTCCCAGGGCGCATCCCGACCAGAGCTTCGAGGCGATCCAGCCGTGGCGACGAAGGCCTCCCGGGAGGCCCAAACAAGCATAAACGAGGTAAGTGTAGCGGTGTCGGCACCCTTCCGGCGGCGAACCTAAGGGGGCGAAAATTTGAGTTCGGCGGCGAACCTGAGGGGAAGTAGGGGGCAGGCCCTCGCAGAAGACGGCGGGGCTTCTCAGCATCCCTCGCGCCTTCTGAGGAGTCTTCGAAACCTCCTCCGAAGACACTCCATGCCTCAATCTTTGAAGATGCCGCTGCCGCTACAGTTGCCCTGTTTCCGCCTCTTTGGGCCTCCCGGGAGGCTCTCGTCGCCACGATCGGATTCGTCTCGAAGCCCTGGTCGGGATGCGCCCCCGGCTCGCCGCCGATGGGTCCTCTGCGCGCGCTGCGCGCGGGGCCCGAGGGCTCGGTGCTGGCGCTGGCGGTGCACCCGGCGCCTGACGCGCGGCCGCGGCGCCCTGCGCCGCCGCCGCCTCGAGGCCGGTGCGCGCTGCTCGGGAGGTCAGCGCGCGGGTGCGTGGCGCCCGGACCTGGTTGGAGCCTGGTTGGGGCCTCTATAGGGGGCCTCCTGGAGACTCTGGGGGGACCCCTCGGGGTCCCGCTGGCGGTCTCGGGGGCCATTCTGGGGCAAAGGGCTCGACATGCCAATTCGTGCTGCGGGCCTCTCGGGCCGTCTCGGTGTCATCTTATGCCGTCTGGGGAGCACGATGCGCAACAGCAAGCGCTGTCTAAAACCGAAAGCGGCGGCCGCTGTCGGAAAAACTGCACAAACATACAGCTTTCGGAGATCCGCGCGGATGCCTTGGATCGGCGCTCGTCGGCGCTCGAACCCACCCCCCTCCCCGACGCGCGGAGCGCGCCAGGGGCGGCGCCAGAGGCGCCGCTAGGGGGGTGAATCGCAGATCCAAGAAATCTGCGCGGACCTCCCCATGTTTGTGTCTACGCAATGTTTTCGCCTTCGATGCCGCGCAGGCGGCATCCTGTCTCGAACGGACAACGTCCGCGGCGATACCGACAGCGAGTCCTGCTCAGGATGGACAGGAACTGCGGTCGAGGCGGCATCCTGTCTCGAACGGACAACGTCCGCGGCGACACCGACAGCGAGTCCTGCTCTGCGGTCGAGGCGGCATCCTGTCTCGAACGGACAACGTCCGCGGCGACACCGACAGCGAGTCCTGCTCAGGATGGGCAGGAAATGCGGTCGAGGCAGCATCCTGTCGCGAACGGACAACGTCCGCGGCGACACCGACAGCGAGTCCTGCGGAGGATGAACGCTAAATGCGGTCGAGGCGGCATCCTTTCTCGAACGGACAACAGTCGCGGCGACACCGACAGCGAGTCCTGCTCAGGATGGACAGGGAATGCGGTCGAGGGGGCACCCTGTCTCGAACGGACAACGTCCGCGGCGACACCGACAGCGAGTCCTGCTCAGGATGGACAGGAAATCAGGTCGAGGCGGCATCCTGTCTCGAACGGACAACGTCCGCGGCGACACCGACAGCGAGTCCTGCTCAGGATGGGCAGGAAATGCGGTCGAGGCAGCATCCTGTCTCGAACGGACGACGTCCGCGGCGGCACCGACAGCGAGTCCTGCTCAGGATGGACAGGAAATGCAGTCGAGGCGGCATCCTGTCTCGAACGGACAACGTCCGCGGCGGCGCCGACAGCGAGTCCTGCTCAGGATGGACAGAAACTGCGGTCGAGGCGGCATTCTATCTCGAACGGACAACGTCCGCGGCGGCACCGACAGCGAGTCCTGCTCAGGATGGACAGGAAATGCGGTCGAGGCGGCATCCTTTCTCGAACGGGCAACGTCCGCGGCGACACCGACAGCGAGTCCTGCTCAGGATGGGCAGGAAATGCGCTCGAGGCGGCGTCCTGTCTCGAACGGAC
Source organism: Prorocentrum cordatum (assembly GCA_963575745.1). NCBI lineage: Eukaryota > Dinophyceae > Prorocentrales > Prorocentraceae > Prorocentrum > Prorocentrum cordatum. The sequence continues at coordinate 467,703 of CAUYUJ010000336.1, read as the reverse complement.
AGCGTCCGCGGCGACACCGACAGCGAGCCCTGCTCAGGATGGACAGGAAATGCGGTCGAGGGGGCACCCTGTCTCGAACGAACAACGTCCGCGGCGACACCGACAGCGAGTCCCGCTCAGGATGGACAGGGAATGCGGTCGAGGCGGCATCCTGTCGCGAACGGGCAACTTCCGCGGCGACACCGACAGCGAGTCCAGTTCAGGATGGACAGGAAATGCGATCGAAGCTGCATCCTGTCTCGAACGGACAACGTCCGCGACGACACCGACAGCGAGTCCTGCTCAGGATGTGCAGGAAATGCGGTCGAAGCGTCATCCTGCCTCGAACGGACAACGTCCGCGGCGACACCGACAGCGAGTCCTGCTCAGGATGGGCAGAAAATGTGGTCGAGGCGGCATCCTGTCTCGAACGGACAACGTCCGCGGCGACACCGACAGCGAGCCCTGCTCAGGATGGACAGGAAATGCGGTCGAGGCGTCATCCTGCCTCGAACGGACAGCGTCCGCGGCGACACCGACAGCGAGTCCTGCTCAGGATGGACAGGAAATGCGGTCGAGGCGGCATCCTGTCGCGAACGGGCAACGTCCGCGGCGACACCGACAGCGAGTCCAGCTCAGGATGGACAGGAAATGCGGTCGAGGCGGCATCCTGTCTCGAACGGACAACGTCCGCGGCGACACCGACAGCGAGTCCTGCTCAGGATGGACAGGAAATGCGGTCGAAGCTGCATCCTGTCTCGAACGGACAACGTCCGCGGCGACACCGACAGCGAGTCCTGCTCAGGATGGGCAGGACATGCGCTCGAGCCGGCATCCTGTCTCGAACGGGCAACGTCCGCGGCGACACCGACAGCGAGTCCTGCTCAGGATGGACAGGAAATGCGGTCGGGGCGGCATCCTGTCTCGAACGGGCAACGTCCGCGGCGACACCGACAGCGAGTCCTGCTCAGGATGGACAGGAAATGCGGTCGAGGCGGCATCCTGTCTCGAACGGACAACGTCCGCGGCGACACCGACAGCGAGTCCTGCTCAGGATGGACAGGAATGCGGTCGAGGCGGCATCCTGTCTCGAACGGGCAACGTCCGCGGCGACACCGACAGCGAGTCCAGCTCAGGATGGACAGGAAATGCGGTCGAGGCGGCATCCTGTCTCGAACGGGCAACGTCCGCGGCGACACCGACAGCAGCTCCCTGCTCAGGATGGACAGGAAATGCGGTCGAGGCGGCATCCTGTCTCGAACGGGCAACGCCGCGGCGACACCGACAGCGAGTCCTTCTCAGGATGAACAGGAAATGCGGTCGAGGCGGCATCCTGTCTCGAACGGACAACGTCCGCGGCGACACCGACAGCGAGTCCTGCTCAGGATGGACAGGAATGCGGTCGAGGCGGCATCCTGTCTCGGACGGGCAACGTCCGCGGCGACACCGACAGCGAGTCCAGCTCAGGATGGACAGGAAATGCGGTCGGGGCGGCATCCTGTCTCGAACGGACAACGTCCGCGGCGACACCGACAGCGAGTCCTGCTCAGGATGGACAGGAAATGCGGTCGAGGCGGCATCCTGTCTCAGGATGGACAGGAAATGCGGTCGAGGCGGCATCCTGTCTCGAACGGGCAACGGCCGCGGCGACACCGACAGCGAGTCCTTCTCAGGATGAACAGGAAATGCGGTCGAGGCGGCATCCTGTCTCGAACGGACAACGTCCGCGGCGACACCGACAGCGAGTCCTGCTCAGGATGGACAGGACATGCGGTCGAGGCGGCATCCTGCCTCGAACGGACACCGTCCGCGGCGACACCGACAGCGAGTTCTGCTCAGGATGGGCAGGAAATGCGGTCGAGGCGGCATCCTGTCTCGAACGGGCAACGTCCGCGGCGACACCGACAGCGAGTCCTTCTCAGGATGAACAGGAAATGCGGTCGAGGCGGCATCCTGTCTCGGACGGGCAACGTCCGCGGCGACACCGACAGCGAGTCCAGCTCAGGATGGGCAGGAAATGCGGTCGAGGCGGCATCCTGTCTCGGACGGGCAACGTCCGCGGCGACACCGACAGCGAGTCCAGCTCAGGATGGCATCCTGTCTCGAACGGACAACGTCCGCGGCGACACCGTCAGCGAGCTCAGGATGAACAGGAATGCGGTCGAGGCGGCAATCGTCGGCATCGGGCAACGTCGGACGGGCAACGTCCGCGGCGACAGCGAGTCCAGCTCAGGATGTACAGGAAGGACAGGAATTGCGGTCGAGGCGGCATCACTGTCTCTGGACAGCAAACGTCCGCGGGCGCCACGCCAGCGGTCCCGCTCAGGTTGGACAGGAATGCTGTCGGTTCGATGGCGGGCATCCTGTCTCGGACGGGAAAGGTCCGCGGCGACACGACAGCGAGTCCAGCTCAGGATGGACAGGAAATGCTGGTCGGTGGCGGCATCCTGTCTCGACGGACCAATCGTTCCGCGGCGACACCGGCAGCGAGGTCGGTCCGTCCTGCTCAGGATGGACTGGAAATGCGTCGAGGGCGGGATCATGTCTCGAAACGGGGCAACGTCGCGGCGACCACCGACAGCGAGTTCAGTTCAGGATGACAGGAAATGCGGTCATGGCGGTTCCTGTCTCGGACGGGAAACGTCCGCGGCGACACCGAAAGCGAGTCCAGTCAGGTTGGACAGGAATGCGGTCGGGGCGGCATCCTGTTCGGGAGGGTCAACGTCGCGGCGACCAACGACAGGAGTCCTGCTCAGGATGGACAGGAAATGCGGTCGAGGCGGCTATTCCTTTCTCGAACGGCCAACGTCCGCGGCGACACCGACAGCGAGTCCTGCTCAGGATGGACAGGAAATGCGGTCGCGGCGGCATCCTGTCTCGAACGGGCAACGTCCGCGGCGACACCGACAGCGAGTCCTGCTCAGGATGGACAGGAAATGCGGTCGAGGCGGCATCCTGCCTCGAACGGACAACTTCCGCGGCGACACCGACAGCGAGTTCCGCGGCTATCAGATGGTCAGAGGTAATGCGGTCGACGGGCGGCATCCTGCATCCCAGAAAGGACTAAACGTCCGCGGCGACACCGACAGCGAGTCTGCTCAGGATGGGCAGGAAATGCCGAGTCGAGGCGGATTCCTGCCTCGAAACGGTGCATCGTCCGCGGCGACACCGACAGCGAGTCCTGCTCAGGATGGACAGGAAATGCGGTCGAGGCGGCATCCTGCCTCGAACGGACAACGTCCGCGGCGACACCGACAGCGAGTCCTGCTCAGGATGGACAGGAAATGCGGTCGGTCTTCGTGCCCGTCCCTTCTGCACCCACTTTGATCGTCTACCGAGCACCTCGCCGATCTCGCGGCCGACGCGGCGCGTGGCGGCCAGGGCGTGCAGCTCTGCGGGGCCCTACTCTCAAACCAACATTTGCGTGAACATGAACCTTCAGCCCCCCGCTGTGTGCATTGCCAGCACCCCCGACCATCCATCTGGATCATGCGCGGCCGCTTCGCGATTACGCTGCTTCGGTTCTTGGCACGGGCGGCGGTAGCGGCATATTGCCTGCCGTGTGCCATGCCAGTACCCCAGACCACGTACCTTGCAAACAACAACAAATCAAACATGCACGTTGCACCAAAAGCTGGATCATGCGCGGACGCCCCGTGATCATGTTGTGTTGTTTTTTTGATATGGGGCGGCGGGGGGCCGGCAGATTGCCTGCTGTGCAGGCCCACCATCCGCGTCAACCAAAAATACGAAGTTCACTTTGCCAGGGACGGTGGGGGGGGTGGCATTTGCCTGCTGTGTGCAGGCCTGCTATCCCTGTCGATGACAAGTGCAAAATGATTGCGGGCGCACACCCACGCAAAGCATACAACGCCCGCAAACCCGCCGTCACTTTGCATTGTTGTTTGTCAGGGGTGGTGGGACGGTCGACCTATTGCCCAGTGTGGCGCACCTGGCGCGCGTGGCGCACCTGGCTGGCGTCTGCATTGGTTTCTGATGGTTGTCGTCGATGGCGGCCATTGCCTGTGCTGAGGCTCGGGTTCTACTACGTATGAAGTGTGAGAACAGGAGCGTGCGCGACATGGCTTGCGGCTTGGGGTAGCCTGTTCACTGCTCCCTATCTAAAAAACACCCCCTCCCCCAGGCGACTGGCAGCCAACCAGGACCAATGCGGACACCCCCCCTGTATCCCTGCCATAAACAAACCACGAAGCACATTGTGTAACAACATCTTGGGTCAAGCTCGTGGGCCCCGCGAGCACTGTATATATGTATATATATGTATATATGTTTTTTTATTAAACCAGGACGGCGGGGGTGCCCTCATATTGCCTGCTCTGCGCAAGGGCCATCATCACTGTCAGAAGCAATACAATATGCACTTCTCGACTAAACCTGGATCATGCGCGGCCACTCCACGATCAATGTTCATTGGTGTTTGACGAGGACCGCGGGGGTGCTGGCATATTGCCTGCTCTGTGCAGGCCCACCAACCACCATGATTGTCTCCCCGTTGCGATTGTCCACTGGCTTTCAACAAGGATGGTGCGGGCCGACATGTTTTCCGATTTGTGCTGTCACGTGCGCGGGCGCATCTGGCGCGGCTGGACCATGCGGCACACATGGCGCACGTGGAGCACGTGGCGCATCTGGCGCGCGAGGCGTGCCTGGCACGCTTGGGCCCCAGGGGTGCCTGGCGCACCTGAAGCGCCTGGCACGCGTGGCGTATCTCGTTTCAGCGTCGCGCACATGGGGTCTGTATTGGTTCCAACAAGCTGTCCATCCATAGACGACCGCTGAACATGCTTAGGCTCGGGTGCTGCTGATGTGTTGGGAGGGCGGGTGGGAGTGAGCGAGACAGCTTGCATGCGGGGAGGGTGTCTTGACACCTCCCTTTACCCCCTCCCCTGGGTCTGGAGGGAAGGGGCCGTGACGCATTGGATCGTCCATGGAAGGCATCGGCTAAAAAACACAAATCGTTGATGTAACGCAGGTTTTGGAACCGTTTGGCCTGCTGGGGGAGGCAAAATGACTATCCCCCTTCTATGGCCAAGCTCCTCCAAGACGGCCCCAAGATGGCCCCCAAGGCTCCTCCAAGATGGCCCCAAGATGGCCCCAAGAGGGTCCCAAGAGGCGCCCAGGAGGCCCCAAGAGGCCCCCCTCAAGAGGTCCCCAGGAGGCTCTCTAGCGACCCCCAAGAGGCGCAAAGAGACTCTCCCGAAGCACCCAAGACGCTCCAAGAGGTTTTCGCTGGCGCAATCTGAGAATTGGCCATTCCTCGGCATTCCAAGACGGCGCCGGCGCGAATCGTGACGGCGGTGGCGACGAGTTGCCCCACGGTGGGCGGCACAAGAACACTCGGACGAAACGGGCCAGAGGAACTAGCCGGACATGCGGGCCCCTCCCTCCTCCCTCCCCGCTGGACGAGGGACCCACGTAACTTCCTCCTCTTCCTCCACCCTCGCGGGCGTGAACAAAAGCACCAAACCACTCCAGCTCCGCCATAGCCTACCGAACGCCCTGAACGTCTCCACCCCGCTGGGGGGTCGGCGGAATGGCGTAAGCGCGCAAGCCACTTGAATCATCAGCAATCGGAGATCAGCGCGGACTTCTTGAGTCGGCACTGGACCTCTGCCCCATGGCGGCGCGCCTGCGGCGCCGCCCCTGGCGCGCTGCGCGCGCGAGTGGAGCGGGGTCCAGCGCTGGCCCGAGACATCCGCGCGGACCTCCGAATGCTGACGCGCATGTTGCTTGTATGTTTTTGTTGCTGTGCCGGTTTCTGCCCCTCGCGGTCCTGGAACACCCTGCACTTTGGCCTTGGCTCACTCGCTGGTGGCCTGCCTCGCGATGCTGCCCTCCTGTCCCACTTCGACAGCCCGAACTGACAGCACCCACCTGGCTTTTCACCGGTTTCTGGTGCCTGAAGCCGCCCGCGCGCCCTCCCCGCCGACTCTCGGCGGCTCGGGTCTCCTCCGCGGCCGTCTCTTTTTGTCCGCCCGTCCTGGACCGCCTAGTGCCCAGCGCGGCCCGCCGCCTCTGCAGTCGCGCTCGCGTCAGCCAACGCTGACAACAAACACCTGATTTTGTTGATCTGTTCTCTTCGACACTTCGGGCCTCCAGCGGCCGTTCGGAACGATCGGGGCGTCCCCAGAAGGCCCTCGGGGAGGCGCAGCCGCTGGAGAGCACCCAGAGGCTGCAAAGCCGCCAGGAGCAATCGACAGCTCCCGAAGACCTCGAACCTCGATCCCCCCATGGAGCCCACCCTCGACCTTCGACCTTCGACCTCCGATCCTCGATCCTCCCTCTTCGATCTTCGATCCTTGGAGGCGCCCACCAGCCCCGAATATTCTGAACAGTAACCTCCACCGCCCATCGAGGCGCCCGAATCATTGGTCGGCGAGGGAAGCGCTCGGAGCTCGTTGCCGATTGCTCTTGCCCTGCTCTCTTCGACCTTCCCCCTCGAGCGCGGGGCGGCGCGGGGCTCCGGCAGGGGGCCTCCGTGGTCTCCGCGGTGCAAGACGCGCCCGCGAGGAGCTTCTGCCGGGTGCGCCGGGCCTTCGTGTTACTGTCCTCCACCAGGCGGCGGAGGGCGGCCTCGGGTCGTGCGGTCTGGGGGTGGGGGGCACGAAAGAGAGGAGGAGGAGGAGGAGGAGGAGGAGGAGGAGGAGGAGGAGGAATGGGAGGAGGAGGAGGAGGAGTAGGACGACAAGGAGGAATGGGAGAAGGAGGAGGCGGAGGAGGAGGAGGAAGGGAGGGTCTTGGCCAAGGACACCTTCTGGAGCAGGAGATTCCAGAATGTTTAGAGTACTGAAACCACCTGGATAGATCCCAAGCATGCACCTACAGCCTTCCCATTTTGCAAAATGCATTTGTACATTTACATCTACATTCCCACACCTTTTACATCTTGTCTGTCGGGCGCAGCCGCACCCGATTCGGTACACCCCTCACACGTTTCGTGGCCCTATAAGGAGCTCCACCGAAGGCCCCAGCGGCAAGGTCCGCATGGCGTATTCGCACCCGATACGGCCCCAGCGTCAGGGTCCGCACGGCGTAATCGTACCCGATCTGGTACACCTTTCACACGCTTTGTGGCCCCAAAGAGTGCTCTACCGAATCGCTCCTCTCCCTTCTCCCCCCCGCTCCTCCACCTGCTCCTTGGTGGTCGTCGCTTTGTTGTAAGCGCCTCTGCCCACGCCAGACCTCTACGAGGGAACGAAGTGGGAGCACGAATAAGAGCCTGGCCTCTGGGGGCCAAGTTTTTCATCCATGCCATGCCCTGTTCACGCGGCGCCCAGAGCTGGAGGCAGCCGCAGGGGTATGGATAGAGCGCAGATCGCTCACACGTTCCACACCTCCCTCCTGACCCCTCCTGCGCCTGCGCCTGCGCCTGCGCCTGCGCCTGCGCCGGCGCCTGCGCCTGCGCCTGCGCCTGCCGCCGCGGCCGATCCGCCCTCCCTTGAGGGGAGCCGGAAATCAGACGCGGGCTCCTGCTTCAAACATCCCGTGAAAACTTGCCCGTCAAAGTCCAGTACGGGCCCGTCAAAAAAAGCACACCCGAACTCTGGCGCACTCGAGTCTAACGTTCCCCCGATCTCTCCCCCAGCCGGGCGCCCGGGCGCGGCCGCCTGCAGCTCTCCCAGGTACTGCCTGCGGTACCTGGGCCGGCGCCCGCTGCCGCCCTGCCCGCGGCCCGCCCCCTCCGTGCCTCTGGGGAGGACCCTAGCTGTGCACCCTTGCACCGGTCCTGGCCTGGCCAAGCCTGGCCAAGCGAGGGCGCACGCACACGCACACGCACACGCAAACGCACGCACTCACAAACACACAAGCACACAAGCACACAAGCACAAAAGCACAAGCCCACACCCACACGCACACGCACACGCACTCACACACGTGCACAGCTGGGGTCCTCCGATTTCCTCCGACTCCCCGTGCACACAGGGCGCAATTCCAAGTTGGGCGCACCCCGCTGGCGTTCATACCGGCGACTGAGCTCGTCGCGCCGCGGGGTCAAAAGCCCGTGGTATACCTGCGCCGGCCCGCGCGGCCCTCGCACAAACGGCCTGAGGTCTCGCCGAGGGGCAGGGCTTCCCTCCCCGGAGGAATCGAGGGAGGGTCCAAGGAGGGGCGGGGAGGCATAGAGGGGGAGGCAGGAATGGCAGAGGGCGGGGGATGGGGAAGGGGAGGGGATATGTGCGAGGGGCTTCGACGGAGAGGGGGGGAAGTGATTGAGGAGCAGGTACGGCCAGTGGGGGAGGGGGACACTCATGCTGTCGAACTTGATTGGCACTTAGGCAATACCGTCGATCTGCTGTGAATGGCAAGCGAACAGCCAACTACCCGAAAACATTCTCGGATGTGTACGCTAACGGCAGGGAGTGCACCAACTGATCCCTGCCCGAAATACGCGCACGAGCCCACAAGGATCCAGAGAGATACTCGGACTCGAACCTTAAGCTATTTGATACATACAAGTACGTATCCACGCACGGACGCCCGATTGTGGAACGTGCTGCTTGTAATGCGACCCGCTCTGCCCTTTTTGGAATCGCGGCCCATAACCATAGCCCACGGTGAACTCAGCATTAACTACGGCGGGAGGATAGCACGAGGAAGCGGAGAAACAGCACGCGGCGGAGGCGTGCTCGTGATGATGGCGGAGATGATGGAAGTCATGATGATGGTGGTGATGGTGACGATGATGCCGACGACGACGACGAGTACGACCACGAGCGCGACGACGACGATCATGATGATGTTGATGATGGTGATGCTGTTGGTGATGATAATGCTACTGGCACCAGTAGATGATGACGATGATGACGACGACGGTGACGACGAGGCTGGTGATGATGATGATGGTGATGATGGTGATTGTGATGGTGATGGTGGTGATGATGATAATGCGTCTGATTATGATGACGATGGCAACGACGATGAGTATGAAGATGCTATTGGTGACAATGATGATGACGATCATGACAGCTGATCATGCTACTGATGATGCTGGTATTATTTATGATCATAAGAATGACACTAATAATACTAATATGAATACTGGTACTATTCATAATGTTGGTACTCTTAATAAACATGCAAGTCATACTAAGAATAATCAACATGCCGATGATAAAACTGATGTTCAGAATGTTGACGACAGAGGCACCGGTTACGTCGCGCAGTGCACAGACGTAAACCTTCAGCTGGGAGAGCACGCTATCGGAGCAAGTGCGACCCATGGCGTTGGCCAGCGGGTCCAGAGACGGGCGAGTGTGGCTGCCCATGCACGAAGCCCCCTCCTGATGAGCGTAGCAAGGCCACGTCGGCTCTAGCACTCGCGCTGCGGAAATCGCGCTGCGAAGCTGTCGAGAGCGCAGGCAAGGGCGTATCCTGGCTGCGAAGAGACCGCAACAACAGGCTGGCGGCTGGCACGATCGCGGCAAGGGCGCGCCGCCCATGGAGTCGTCCGTCCAGCACTCGACCTGTCGAGGAAAAGGGCCCCAACACGGCCCAAATAGGCCCCCAAGACGGTCCAAGTGTCCCCTAAGACGGCCCAAGAGGACCCCAAAAGGGCCCCAAGGCGGCCGCGAGAGGCCCCAAGAGGCCCCAAGAAACGCCCAAGAGGCCTCCAAGAAGTCTCCAAGAAGCCCCCAAACAAGGCCCCGTAGAAACCCCCCGAAGCCCACACAGCGACTGGAGTGTACTGTCATTTCCCCCCCTGGGCGAAGTGCGGCGCAGCGCCAGCCAGGTGGAAGTTGGTCGCCGCCCATGATTAGAGCTGGCTTTGGAAGGTACACGTCCCGAAGTGACGTGCTGAGCGGCAGCGTTTTCTGTGGAGGCGGTAATGCAACGAAACCAATGTATCAAATTGTTGCAAAATTGCTACACGTTGTATTGTGTTACACTATTATGTCTCACCCCTACCCCCCCAGGGGTCACGCCACATCCGTCGACCCAAAAGTGGTGGACCCCTTCTGGGCCTGAAAACCTACAAGAACCTATGGAAGATCGATGATTCTGTACTTTTGGCCCTTTTGGGGGCCCACGAGAGCCTCAAGACGGCTCAAGATGGCCTCTGCGCGGGCCAAGACGACCCCAAGACGGCCCAAGATGGCCCCAAGAGAATCCAAAAAGCTCCGAGGACGGGCTCAGAGGGCCCCGTGTCCCTAGGACTTTTGACTTCTTTCGCGACTCTCAAAAGCCCATGACGGCCCAAGACGCCTCCAACATCGCCCCAAGACAGCCCAATAAGCCCCCAAGATGGCTCAAAAACGGCCCAGGAGGGCCCCAAGACTGCCCAAATGGGCCCCCAAGACGGTCCAAGAGGCCCCTAAGACGGCCCAAGAGAACCCCAAGAGAGTCCCAGGGAGACCGCGAGAGGCCCCGAAGACAGCCTCCAGGGGCGAAACGGCGCGTAAGCGCCCCAAGACGGCCCAAGACGCCCCCAAGAGGCCCCAAGAGGCCCCCCAGAGGCCCCAAAGGGGCCGCAAGAAATCCCCAAGAGGCCTCCAAGAAATCCCCAAGAAGCCTCCAAAAGGCCCAAGACGCCCCCCACGAAACTCCCGAGAACCCCCAAAACGACTTGACTGCACGTACTCCGGACGTGCACCCCGCGAAGCGAGAGGAATCACTAATTTTTTCCCGGGTGTTCGAAGGAGGTTGGCGTTCTCGCTTTTTCGGACTTCCGACGCCCCAAGACGGCCCCAGAGGTCCCCAAGACCGCCCCATGACGCCCGAAGAGGCCCCCAAGAGGGCCCCAAGATGGCCCAGGAGGCGCCCAAGACGGCCCCAAAAGTGGCCCAAGAGAGGGAACACGAACCGACAATCCCAGCCTTCCGCCCCAAGAGACCAGGCCGAAAGAGGCGCCCAGGGGGTCCCAGGAGGCCTCCAAGAGGCCCCCAAGGGGACCCACGCGGCCCCCAAGAGGCCCCCCGACGGCCCCCAAGAGGCTCCCAAACTGCCTCCAAGAGGCCCCCGACGAGCGGCCCCCAGGAGGACTCCCGCGAGATCCCAACGAACATCCAATCGGCTTTGCACCCAGACCCCAGGCACGGTGGCGGGCTGGGCCGAAAGGCCATGAGATTTACACAGCCGGGGAGGAGAAGGAGCAGGAGGTGTCTGACAACGACGCGGGGAACGAGGAGGACGAGGGCAGGGTGTGGGGGGACACGTGCACGCTAAACAAGCGCAGCGGCACGCCGCAGGCCAGCCGCGGCGCGGGCAGGGAGTGCGAGTTGGGACAGCAGTGGCAGAAGGCGGGGCGAGGCGTGGACGAGCCAACGTCATCAGCTTCAAGCCAGGTCTACGTGGGGAGCTTATCTTACGACGGCGACTGGCGCGACCTATAGGACCACGTGAAGCAGGCGGGCAGCGTGGAATTCCGCAGAGTGCTCACGAAGACGGGACCGTCTACGGCAGACCGTTCGGATACGGTCAAGTACGCATCTCCACAGAAACGGAGGCTAAGAAAGCCATAGTCACCCTGCACGACACGAAGCTCAAGAACCTGAGGTGATGGGTTCGGGTGCGGTCTGGCGCACAGGGACGTCATCTACCACGTGCGTAGTAGAAAGATGGTGGTGTGGTGTGAGACGAGCTGGAATGGCACAACCTGGGATCTGAAATCACTACTGCCCGGCGCGAGCTGGCGGCAGGGACTGCTGCAGCTGATCAGCGCGTGCAGGGACTTTCAGGCAGTGGAGCGGGATGCAAGAAGCGGAACGCGGCGGCCTGGCTGGGGGCCTCGAGCGCCCGGGCGTGGGGCGGCTGTGTGGGGGAGTCCGCATGGACGTACGAGAGAAAGGCGTGGCTGAAGTGCTTCCCCTTGGAGAGTTTGTTCATGGGGAGCTCTGGGGGGGAGCGGGGGGAAGGCGAGCTGGCTGCGCTCGCGCAGTATCCGACATCCTACCCTCCCACTCATCGCATCTCATTGCACTGACGTGTGTTTCTGTGTACGCCGACGCGTGTCAAAGCGGACCTGGAACTCCAAAAAGACCACTACCATGCCATGCACAGTCTGGAAATGGGAGATGCGTGCATTGGAGGAGGGGGCGGATGAGAAGGAAGATGAGCAGGAGGAAAAGGATCAGGACGAGGAAGGAGGAGGACGAGTACGAACAGCAACAGCAGGAACGGGAGTGGGAGGAGCGGGAGGAGCGGGAGGATAAGGGGAAGGAGGAGGAGGGAAAAGGAGGAGGGCGACAAGGATGAGGAAGGACTCGGATTCAGAAAACTGGCCCGCGCTGGGGCGACAACGCCACTCCGAACGACGGGAGCAAAGCCCCGATCCTCAACTGAGACCCACCGTGCGGCGGGAACACCATATTCTGAGAAGGCTGAGAACGGTCGGATGACACACACACACACACACTCACACACACACACACGCACACACACACACAACAGAACAAGCAAACTCGAACCACTCCGTTTTTTGGTATTAAAAAACAGCGCTACGCAGAAGGGGGCGCGCCGTTCTCAAGACGTCTTCGGGGGAAAAACGATCAGTGCTCATGAGGAGGTGGAGCAGTTGACGAGGGACGAGGGAAAAGGTGTTGTGCACAGAGTGCCAGCACAATGCTTCGGCAATAGCCTGGCGACACGTATTCCCAACCAAATACGTATCAGCCCGAGCGGGCCCCTGCCACACTCAGCAACTGATGCCTCCAACCTGCCTCTGCAAGACATCCAACGCAGCGTGAAGCGAGAGGGGGAGAGAGGGGGCGACGAGAGGAGGGGAGAGGCGGGGTGGACAACGAGAGTCTGGAGGATGTGTCGGGCGTTCCCGACGGGCGGCCCGTGTCTGGCCAATGGCTCGGCCCCAACACGTTGATGACAGCAAGATCAAGGCATACCGGCTCGGTCTGAATGGCTCGGGGAAGAGGCGGATGAGGCTGATAGGAGGAAGGCGACAACGACGACGATTAGCCAGTGAGCGAACGAGGGGGGAAGCGGGAGCAAGGAGATCAGGGGCAGGAGGACGAGAAGGATCATGATGGGCGAGATGAGGATGAGGAGGATGAAGGGGGCAACACAGATAGAGGAGGCGCCTGCGGTAGTCTCTGTCCGACTTGAGGCGTTCCCTCATCGCCTCCGAATGCTGTTTTTTGCACGCGCCGATGGGGCTGTTGACCGCGACCTTGCCCTCCTGACTCGGCTGGCAGCAATTTGATGATGGTACCCGCAAGAGAGGGAGGGGAAGGGGAGGAACACAAAGGATGAGACCGATTGCGCGACCAAGTGTGCGAGGCCAGCAATGAGCGTGCTGCAAATAAAGAAGACCCGACAACGATACGCCACTGGTAAACAATGGGTAAGAGTAAGCAACCATGGGTGCGCGGAGAGACGCGATGCTGCTGAGGACAGGGCAGCACAACGGTGGTCAACGGTGATGGGCAAAAGGTGAATCAGGCACGGGGCTGGCGGACAGGGGGGGCGAGGCGGTGGAACTGAGAGAGACACACGAGACTTGGCACTCCTGGTTGGCAAACATGTCGTGGGGACACTCGCCGACGAGATAGTACTGGCGCGCTGGGGCAGCGCAATGATATTCCCATCCTTTCACCTTCTCGTCGCTCCCATGTTACGCCCCTGCCCGCCCTCCCTCTTCTGGTCATCCTGGGCATCCCCCGTCCTGCTCATCCTCGTCTTCGCTGCCCGTATGCTTTACGTACTGCCTCTTCCCCCTCCCCCTCCTAGAGCGCCCAGGTTGGTTGCATCTCCACCGTGCGACTCTGACCCTGCCATTTCTGGACGAACCAAGGTCCTCGGGTGTCATTCATAAACTTCCCAGCCCGCGCCTCTTAATCCTCGTTCTCTTGCACAGGGTGTCTAGAGCTCCGACCATTGTTGTTTTTTCGTGTCGCAGCCTCCCTCCCTACCCCTTCTCAATTGCAAGCTGGCGCACCTTTCCCCAGTTATTTGTTCCCGCTGTCCACCAGCAGATCAGTGGCCCCACCGCCTCGGGCATGCTATTTTTCGTGTGGCCACCCCCACACCCCCCCCACGCGCCCCCCCCACCCCCACCTCCCGACAAGCCCCTCCGCCACCGCCCGCTGTCCTCCCGCAGCCCAGTGCAGCCCAGTGCCCTCCTCGCCCCAACGATTTTACTATTCGCGTCGCAGCCCGCCACCCAGTGTCCCCTCCGCCCCGACTACTCGACTTATCGGGTCGCAGTCGCATTCCCCCCCCACCCTTCCGCGCGGGCCCCTCTTGCCCCTCCGCAGGCTGGCGCCCCCGCCCCCTTCTCCCCACTGTCCTCCAGCGGCCCAGTGCCGCCTCCGCCCTGGCCATTTTCAACTTTTGCGTAGCAGCCCCAGCTCCCCACGCCCCTCCCTTCGGCAGGCCACCGCGCCCACCCCCTATCCCCACTGCAGACCACCGGCCCCGCCCCCCCGTCCCCAGACCTCACGCCCCGCAGGCCCCCCGCCCGCCCCCGGTCCCCACTGTCCTCCAGCAGCCCAGTGCCCCCTCCACCCCGACCCTTTTACTTTCGCGTCGCACCCCCCCACCCTTCCAATCCCCCCCCGCAGGAACAACCCCGTCATTTTTCCCGAGTGGCCCCAGCAACCCTAATGCCCCCTCCGTCCCGGCCATTCTTGTTGGCCGCGCACCACTTTCAACGTGCGGAGCTGTCTTGAGCCCATCTTGGAGGCCATCTGAAGGCCTCGGAGGCCCTGCTGGAGCAATCTCGGGCCATCTTGGGCGCTCTGACCGCTCGCTCCCCCAAACGAACACGGGAGGGGAGCCCCTCCCCGAAGGGAAGAAGGGGTCGGCAAGAGGAGAGGTGACTATGCGAGACAACATGCGCCCAGAAGGCTGGTGGGATTTCGGCATGGCACCGCCGGCGCCGCGCCCGCCCTTCGCCGACGCCGGCACTTCGGCGATGCCTTGTAGTCAGGAGGTCTGGGAGGGAGGAGGGATGAAGGGAGGAAGGAGGGAAAACGGAGGAGGAATGAATTGGCCCGTCCTGGGCGCTGACCGCCCGCCCCCCCCCCGAACCAACATACAGTTGAAGAGAGCTTCTGTCGAGGAGGAACGGAGAATACACTAGACCATCTGCGCCCAAAGGGATGGTGGCATTTCGGCATGGCACTGGCGCCGCCCGCCACCCCCTTCCCCCCTCCCCCCCAGCCTATCCTTGGACCTTGGAGGCCTCCAGGGAGCCTCTTGGCGTAATCATCAGACGGATCCACAGTCCTTCGAGCAAGAACTCCCATTGCCTAGGCCGCCCGTGCTTTCCCTGGCCTCCCCGACGGGAGGCCGATGGTTACCGAGGCGGTCCCGAAGGCCTTGGAAGCGGCTGCCAGGGTCCATGAGGGCCCTCCCCTGGGAATGGTGGGGGGCCTGGGGGGTGGGTGGTCCTGCGGGGTCCGTGGCTGGCCCGTCTGGGGAGAATCCCGTGGGTCCCGTGGCGGCTGTGGCGGATGGCCCAGATAGGCCCGGCCAAGCCGATTGGGTACTCCTCCTCATCCTCGGCCATCGGATGGCCGAAGCCTGCTTGATCGATGTTTGCGAGCGCTGTGCGTACTTGTGGGGCTGTGGGGTCGGGTGTTGGCGCTCAAGGCTCCTTGTACAGGCCCCTCAGATGTCCCCAAGACCCTCATTGCACAAGAGGCCCGTCTCGAGAAGGCGTGGTGAGCCGACTCGATAGCGGTGGAGGATCTTGGGGCCCTGGCCCGCGAAGTTGTGATGTTCTTCGGCAAGGGACGCGTCTCACCAAGGGGTCGTTCCTCCTTGCCCTCCCTATGCCTCCTCCCCTCTCGGGCGCGGCCCAGCCGCTCCCCTCCGTGACGACCACGTCGCCCCGCACAGGCCCAGGGAGAAGGAGGCGAGTTGGCAAACGGCAGACGAGGATCCCTGAGGGGGAGGGTGCGCGGAGGGGTCGGCCTGCCAGGCGGCGGTCACGCCGCCCTGCCCAGCGACAGCCTCCCTCCCCCAGGCCCCCGGCGGCTCGAAGAAACCCGCGCCGCTACCAGCAAGAATCGGCATCTGGAGATCACTTCTGGGACCCCAGGATCGTCGAAGAAACGACACATGACGAAACAAGGCTCGAGCCAAACAATGTTTTCCGTTCTCGTGTTCCCTAAGCAGCGACTCGAAACAAGGAACCAACGACTCTGTTCCGAGAGTTCCAAGGATCAACGACTCGAAACAATCGAATCGTCGGAGGTCCGGGTCGCAAATCTTTAACACACAACATGAATACTTCTCGCCTCTCTCCCCTGATGACGGCCGGAAGATATCCGGCCCCTCTCCGCGTACTGTTTTTTTTGACACACAAGATTCCCAGGAATTGGGTTTTCGCTAGGGTTTTTGTTCAAAATGTTGCTCCCGCTGCAGCGCTGGCTTCATTTTCGGCCTTCCGCTCGTTCCGAATCGTGCTCCCGCTGTAGCGCTGGCCTTATTTTCGCACTTCCGCTCGTCCCGAATCGTGTTCCCGCTGCAACGTTGGCTTCATTTCCGCGCTTCCGCTCGTCCCGAATCGTGCTCCCGCTGAAGCGCTGGCGTCATTACTTCCAGAGCTATGCCACGGCATGGTTTTCGGTCATTCCAAGTCGCCCGAAAAAACATCGAAAGTGATTCCACATTCGGTGCCGATTCGTTGATTTGTTGGGCCGCAGAAGCCCCCCCCACTGTGGGGCATCGCCACGCCATGCTATGTCATGCTACACGTTGATCTTCACCACCATGCTACGCCACGTACGGCTACGCCATGCTGCGACACCCGATTGTGCGGATGGAGAGGAGATCTACTCCATGGTAAAGGATGGGAGAGAGGGGTAGGACGTCAGATATGACGCGAGCACACCTAGCTTGTCAGAACCCCTCCCCTCGTGGCCATAAAGAATGGGGGCGGGTCCTTGCAGACGTCCTCATCCTTGAAGCTTTGCCTCTTGCTGTCCCCAGCGGCATCCCGATCCTGGGCGAGGCGAAGAGGGTGCTAGTGATGAGAAGGCGGGGGAAGGATGAAGGCCTGAGAGGAAATGAGGCGGAAGAGGAGAAAGAGAACCAGGGAAATCCAGGATGCATCAGCGATGCTGTAGTATACCCTGGCGTCCAAGTCCCCTATTAGGATGCAACTCATGGGAAACTATAGTGTAACGCTACTATGGTCTGTTATTGTTCCCTGCGTGCGGACAGCGTGCCCATAGCGTCCCCACGGAGCTCCTCGCACGTCTAAGCATTACCACCATCACCATCGAGCGCGAATGCTATTGGATGCTATCGAACGTTGTCCAGGCGCGCGCTATCGACATCTATGTCCGACATGGATAGTGCTCGATAGCGTTCACGCCTTGACAGCGTTCGCGAGCGTTCTGATCTCCTCGATCTCAGCACCATCCAGAGAGACGACATTATCGGATAGCGCTCGATAGCGTCTCGACCACGCTATTGAACGCGATCGAGCGTCCTTAACCGTTCGAGGACTGAGGGGGGATGGTGGAGGATGACGAGGAGAGGGAGAAAGGGAAGGACCAGCGGAAAAGAGGAATATTTGTTTGAAGGATAGCGAGGTGGCCCTCGTGTTGTCAGCCCTGGCGCGGACCTTGACGAGGCCAGCGCCGAAGCTGAGCGTCCACGGCCTTGTCGTCGCGAGTGCTCAAGCCAGGCTCCATCGGCGGGCAGTTCGCAGGCAGGTCGTGGAAGCTGGTTGGGTCCACGAGGTATTTTGGGGCCTCCCTCGGCGCGCGGGCAAGCTCGCTCTGGCACTGCGCCAAATACGATACCATCACCTCGGTGGTCGTGCTGGCCGTGAGACGGTAGCTCAGGAGGTAGGTGGCCGATACCCCCCCTGGCCGATCTTGCGGGAGACTGGCCGACATAATCAAATACCGCCAGATGTACTCCTCATCGTTGGCCATGTCCGTTGTGATCTTCGGGCTCTTCTTGGCCATTTCGCAAATTCCGCGGGCCGCGCGCTTCTGGCCATCTTTACTAACCGCGAGAACCATCAAGACGACATGCTACGCGTAGCAGCTGGCACATCCACGCGGACAGGCGGCGCCTTTGATCCAGGGAGGACCCCCGCAACATTTCAGATCACCATTCCGGCGTCGTGAATGTAACATGGATGCATAAGTTGTGTAGCTCCCCCTCAGGGAGTTACAATGTGTTACTTGTCCCCTGCATGCAGAACCAGAGCATAGCTTAGCATACATCAGCCAACCGACGTTGTGCGTAATATGGAAACACGAATAGATGAGCTCCCGCTGTGGGGGAAAGGTGTTACTGTTCCCCTCCCTGCATGGCCAGAGCATGGCACACTTTAGCATACGTCAACCAAACCCGGGCATCCCGAAAAACCCCTGCAGCATGGAGATATCGGAAACGGAACCAGGAATGATCTTCAAGGCCCTTCTGGGGACTCGACGTGCACTAACTTCCGCGCGCCTCTGGCTCTAGCTTGTTGCGCTGTGCGACAGAACCCCATCCACAGAATTAACATGGGCATCTCTAGGCTCTGGCTGGTTAAAAAAACCTTCTTTTTGGCCCTATCGGCGAGATGTGCCCCCAACTCAAGGGTAGTCTGATAAGGGCAGAGATGTCCAATGTTTATGAACACACCCTGTTCTACACACGTGTTCCTGGAAGCCTCCCAGGGCCATTGCACATCGGGCTTTCTTTGGGGAGGGATTCCCATGTGACGTGCCCCCTAAGGCCTAAAACGCCGAGAGGAGCCCAAGAAAGCTTTGAGAGGACCCCGAGAGTTCCAAGCCGGGCCCATGAGGGCAGAGGAGGGCCTCAAAGTTCTGAAACCAATTGAAGAACGTGAGGCCCTCCTGGAGCCTTCTCGGAGCTCATTCGGATACCTCTTTTGGCTCTCCGAATTGGAGCTGAAAGGGCCACCGAAAGCGCCGAGAGGGCTACAATCAAGAGGGGCCCAGGATGGCTCCAAGAGGGCATCCATGTTGTTACATACAGAGAAAGCTTCGGGGCCCTCCTTGGGCCTTCTTGGGGCCCTCCGAGACGGTTCGAAAGGGACCAAAAGAAGGTTCCAAGAGGGGTCCATGAGGGCTCCAAGAGGGCCCGAAGACGGTGCAAGAGGCCCCCGAGTCGCAGATGTCCAAGACGGCCCGAAGACGGCCCAGGAGGCCTCCAAGACGTCCCGAGACGCCTCCAAGAGCACTCCCAACGAGGGCCACAAGAGGCCAACACCATTGACCTTGGGATTTTGAAAGATGCTAGCGTTCTCGCCCTTTCGTCGTTCCGACGCTCCTAGACGACCCACGAGGCCTCCCAAACCGCCTCCAGACGGACCGAGAGGCACCCTGGAGCGCCCCAAGATGGCCCCAGGGGGCCCCCAAACGGCCCAAGAGGCGCCCAAGACGGCCCAAGAGGGCCCAAAGACGGCTCCCAAAGGGGTACCAGAACCCAATCGGACATTTCCAGCCCGCGGCCCCGAGGGGCCACCAGGAGGCCCTAAGAGGCCCCATGAGGCTTCCAAGAGGCCCCAAGAGGCTTCCAGGAGGCCCTCAAGATGCCCCTAAGAGGCCCCCAACACTGCCCCAAGAGGACCCCGAGAGCGCTCCGAAGAGACCCCAAGAAACATCCCTGATACCTCTGACCCAAAACCCACGCACGGTGGCGGGTTGGGTCGAATGCCATTGGATAGCGACAGGTAGCGTCCCGATAGGGTCCTAATACGTCCCGATGTGGTTCACCTTCGGATTCCTGCAGATAGCGACCGATAGCGTCCCAATAACGTCCGTTGAGCGGTCTGTCCCATCTCCTCCCGCCCGCTCCCCACTCCTCGCAACCCCTATATTCTCCTCCCTCCTCACGCTCCTCGTCTCCTCGTCCTTCCGTCGTGGAACTCTCCTAAAGGCCCTCTCAACGCCGTCTTGGGCACCTTTCGGGGCTTTCAGTGGCCCAATGCCGCCTCGGACGGCCCCGCAACGGCCCCGAGAGGGCTCCCAGAAAACCTCCAAGTTCTGAAGGAGAAGACAGGACAACCGGGAGGGCCTGTTGGAGCCCTCGTGGACCTCTCTTGGTACCTTCGTTGGGCCCCTTTCTCAGCTTTCGGTGGCCCTCCAGTGCCGTCCCAGAGGGCCCCGCGAAGGCCCCAAGGAGGCTCCACGAGGGCCTTGAAGTTTCTCACTGTGTTTGAAAGCTTGGATGCCCTCTTGGAGCCATCCTGGACCCCTTTTGGTTGGAGGATTACTCTGCCCCTCCCGGGGGGTTCGGAGGACCGTCATATTCGACTCGGAGAGCCACCAAAAGGTATCCGAGTGGGCTCCGAGAGAGCTCCAAGAAGGCCTCACGTTCTCCAATCGGTTTCAAAACTTTGAGGCCCTCTTAGAGCCCTCCTGGCCCCGTCTTGGAACTCTCCCGGGGCCCTTTCGAAGCCTTCTAGGGACCCCCTCGGGGCTTTCGGCCTTAGGGGGCACGTCCCAGGGGTATCCCTTCCCAGAACAGACTGACCTTACAAGCATTGGGCATCTCTGCTCGTATCATACTATCCTTGTATTGGGAACACATATTTGGCCCATAAGGCCGAGAGAGAGGCTACTCAACCAGTCAGGGCCCAGGAGGTGTCCATGCAAATTCTATGCGTGAGTTTCGTCGCACAGCGCAACAAGCTGGGACCAGATCGCGCGGATAGTTAGTGCATTTCGAGTCCCCAGAAAACCTTGAAGGGCCCTCCTGGGCTCTGCTTCCGATATCTCCATGTTGCAGGGGCCTTTCGAGATGCCCAGGTATGGTTGATGTGTGCTACGCTATGCCATGCTCTGGCTATGCTGGGGGAGGAAAAATAACGAATTCTCCCCTTGAGCGGGAACTCACCTAATCATGCTTCCATGTTGCACTCACAACGTCGGTTGGCTGATGTACGCTATGCTATGCTCTGGTTCTGAAGGACACAAAAAACTTCCCCCCTGAACGGGAACTACTCTACTCATGCTTCCGCGTTGCAATCACAATATCAGGATGGTATCATGAACTGCTGCGGGGGCCGACGTTGTGAACCCACACCGACGTCCCAACTTTGTTTTGTGTTCTGCTATGCTAAGCCGTGGAAGTATTTCTCCACTAGCCCCTCCTGGATCAAAGGTGCCGCCTGGCGTACATCTGCCAACGGCTGCGCGGAACTTGTCGTCATAATGGCTATAATGGCGCGCGGCCCGCGCAATCCGTTGCATGGCCAAGAAAAGGCCGAAGATCACAACGGCCATGGCCGATGATGAAGAATACATCCGGCAATATTCAACTCTGTCGGCCAATCTCCCGCAAAATCTCCCAGGGAAGGCACCGGCGTACCAGCCACCGACCTCTTGAGCTACCGTCTCACAGCGAGCGCGACCTCCGAGGTGATGGTATCGTACCTGGCGCAGTGCCAGAGCAAGCTTGCCCGCGCGCCGAGGGAGACCCCAAAATACCTCGTGGATCCAACCAACTTCCACGACCTGCCTACGAACTGCCCAGCCGATGGCATCTGTTTTTTTGACCAGAGCATTCGCGACGACAAGGCCGTGGACGCTCAGCCTCGGCGCTGGCCTTGTCAAGGTCCGCGACAGGGATGGCAACACGAGGGCCACCTCGTCGTCCTTCAAATATTCTCACTTTTCCGCTGGTCCTCCTCCTTTTTCCCTCCTCGTCATCCTCCTCCCTCCCCACTCAATCCTCGAACGGTCAAGGACGTTCGATAGCGTTTGATAGCGTGGCCGAGGCCGAACGCTATCAGGCACTATCGAGCGCTATCCGATAATGACGTCTTTCTGGATGGTGCTGAGATCGAGGAGATCCGAACGCTCGCGAACGCTATCCAGGCGTGAACGCTATCGAGCACTATCCACGTCGGACATAGATGTCGATAGCGCGCGCCTGGACAACGTTCGATAGCATCCGATAGCGTTCGCGCTCGATGGCGATGGTGATAATGCTTAGACACGTACGAGGAACTCCGTGGGGACGCTATGGGCACGCTGTCCGCACGCAGGGAACAATAGCATAGCATAGTAGCGTTACACTATAGCTTCCCATGAGTTGCATCCTAATGAGTGGCAGGCCTAAGGGGCGGTCGGCATCAAGGGAGCATCAAGGGAACGCCTCCCCCTTTCTCCCTCTCCTCGTCATCTTCCTCCCTCCCCCCTTTTCCCGTCAGTTCTCGAGCGGCCCAGGACGTTCGATAGGGTTCGATAGCGTGGCCGAGGCCGAACGTTATCAGGCGCTATCGAGCGCTATCCGATGATGACGTGTCTTTGGATGGTGATGATATCCGAGAGCAAACGAACGCTATCCAGGGGTGAGCGCTGCTGACCGCTATCGACTGCATCATCAGGCGCGAGTGCAATCGAGCGCTATCGAGGCGTTGGATATCGTTCAAAGGGGCCGAGGCCGAACGCTATCAGGCGCTATCAAACGATGTCCAGGCGCGCGAGAAACGCTATCGGACACCACCAGACGCTATCCAAGGGCGCGAAAGACACAGAGGCTTCCCGTGAGTTGCATCCGAACTTTCATGCGATAGCCTTTTCTAAAGTAGAAGCGCGTCGCACTACTTCACCACAAGACATACAACACACATAGGGCCATTCAAGATCGGGATGATCCAACGATAGTCTGGTTTTGAACGGGCATCCGTGCATCAGCTGTGTAATCTTACAACGCTGACAATCGTTTGTTTGAGGAATCGGGCCGCCCTACGTTCTTGTAGCTGTCGTAAGACTCGTGCAGCGAATGCACGTGGCGCTTAGTATAAAAAGGCGCAATCCATCCTTTAGCTGTTTACCGCATTTTGCAACGAGCGTGCACGGCACATATACGATAACCTCATTGTGAACGCTGCCCATCCTCCATCCGTGTAAGTATTCAACACAGATTTAAACAGATGCGCACAATGCTAAACCGTAGTCCTTTTGAAAGCGATCGGCCTCCATTCGTGTAGCCCTAGACAAGTTTGGAAAACAAGAACACATGCGGGCGACGCTGAGGCGAGAGCCCAAGGCTGAAGACGACCCACCATCTACCAATCTAACTGATGGCGAGCTGTCTCAAAGTAGTGTGCACGGCGGGAACGCGGGGGCCGCACTTGTGAAGCGACCCGCCCTTCATCCAAGTGGCTCTTGCAAGCTGCTCGCATTTTTTGCGTCCCAGCGCGGCAGAGGCGATCCGCACGCGTGTCGGGGCCCCGGCGTCGCGAATTGACCCGCATGCAAGAGGGAAGGAAGGCGAAGGGGCGGCCGCGCAGGGAGGGGAGCCAGGCGCGGGCGGGGCATTCTGCGCAGCGGGGCTGCGGCGAGCGCGCGGGGGGCGGCTGGGTTGAAGGGCAGCCCGTGGCAGCTGCTGCGGGGCGGCGTCCCAGAGCACCCGTGGGGAGGGGCCAGCAGCCACAGTTCAGGCAGGGCCCGGCAACTGGGGGAGCGGGAGCAGCATGCGGCGGCCAGACAACCGGGGCGCCGGGCGGGGGGGAGGCAGCGGCGTGGGAATCGGCGGCGGCCAGGGGCAAAGTGTGCCGGCGCTGCATCAGCTGCGAGAGGCCCACGGGCGGCGGGCAGCGGGCGGGCCAGCGGCGAGGCCGCTGAGCGGCCGGTCGACCTGCCGAGGGGCGCGGCAACGGGGCAGAAGCAGCCTGAGAAGAAACGAACGCCATCCCGAAGCCGGTGCACGGCATCACGGCTAGGGAGTAGGCAGCACCTAGTGCAAGTGGCGCACGGGTGGGGCCCCCATGGGGGCGGGCCCATCAGGGGCCGTCCGAGGGGACGCCGAAGGGCAAAAGCGGGAGGCGAGCCGCAACGGCGGTGGCCCCCAGACAGGGCAGCGAGCGCTGCGGACAGGGGCAAGACCACCTTCAAGGCGCTGCGGCTGCGGGAGCAGGCACCGGCGCGGAACGGCACGGCACGCGGCTCGCTAGGCGAGGGCGGGTCGCAGAGAGTGAACGCCATCTCAAGGCCAGTGCACGGCATCACAGCCTGGGACTTGGCGCAGCCCTGTGCGATGGCGCACGGGCGGGGCCCCCACGAGGGGAAGGCGGAGAAAGGGACGGGCCGCTAGGCGGAGCCGTCTGGGAGGGGGGGGGCGGGCACGGCTGGCAGCCTCCAGAGAAGAGAGGCAAGGCGGGAGGTGAGCCGCAACGGCGGAGACCCCAAGTGGGGCAACTGCTAACACGTTTACAATAAACGTGCGCGGCGCTGAGCCCAAATCCTGTTGTTTAACACTGAGCGCCCTCCACACTTGCATATGTTCACAAGCTTTTGAAACACATGTGCGCAGTCACGAGGTGAAAGCCTTCACCTTTCGAGAGTGTACCTTGCACTTGTTCAGTAACTGCGGCACAACCAAAAAACATCCAGCTGGACATCTGGCTGGACGGACCAAGCTTGACAAGGTAAGTTGAGTCCTTGTACCTGTTGGCACATTATTCAAGACACATGTGCGCGGTGCCAAGCCGAGTTCCTTATTCTGAAGGCGACCCGCCCACTATCCATGTAACGGTTGGCAAAGGTTGGAATGTGCGGCGCTAAATCAAAATCGCATTTTGAATACGACCCGCCGTGAATGCAGTCATCTGAGCTGCGTCTAGCCGCGGCCACGGCAGCCCCATGTCCAAAAAGGATGACAGGCGTCAGACTCCTTCACGCCAAGCAAGGAGGACGTCCTGAAGCAGGAAAAACTGTCCACGGGGGAGCCTCACGAAAGTCCCAAAATGGAAGAGAAAAGTTCAAAACCCATCGACCCTCCTCATCCTTCGATCCTCCTCCCCCCTCCTCCTCCCTCTCTCCACGATCCTACTCCCTCGATGCTCCTCTACCCCCGACGTCGAAAAACATCGATCCCCCTCCTCCCGTCCCCCCGTCCTTCCCAAAACGGAGGCACGGCAGCAGGCGCCAAGCCTTGCCCGTCAGCAAGAAGAGAGGTAGTTATCTTGAGGTACATGGAGGTCCACGAAGGTCCCCGCAGGGTTCAGAGACACCGATGAACATTCAGAAACGTTTATAAACCCGTCCGCCTCCTCCTCCTCCTCCTCCTCCAACACGTCTCCTTCTTCGCCACCGTGCCTGGAGGCACGAAGTGGTCCCCAAGGACTCGAGAGATCTGTGTACCCTGTATCCAGTGCTGAAGCCAGTCTATTCGGGGCAGGGAGCCCCACATCTCCAATCGTCTTGGCGCTCCCGCGCGCTCCTAGGCTTCCCAGCGTGACTTTTCCAGAGGCCCTGGGGCCCCTCAAGACGAGCCAAGAGAGTGCTCGAATAAGTGTCCAATAGGCATCCAAGACAGACCGACAGCGCTCCAGGACGCCCAAGATGGCCCCGAGACGGCCCAGAAGGCCCCCAAGACGCCCCAAGAGGGCCCCGAGATGCCCGAATCACTGATTTCCAAATGGCTGTTTAATGATTTTAGTCTTCTCGCCTTTTCTGGCCTTCCACGCTCCAGTGATGTCCGAAAGGCCCCTGAGATCGCCCCAAGACGGCCTCCAAGGCGGCCCCCAAGAGCGTTCCCAGACGGCTCAAATATGGCCCAACAGGCCCCCAAGACGGTCCAATAGAGCTTCAACAGGGGCGCAAGAGAGGCCCCAATCGACACTTCGAGCCCTTCGCCGCCCCAACATGGCCCCGGGTCCTGCCAGCAGGCCCCCAAGAGGCCCTCCACCAGCTATAGGAGGCCCCCAAGAGGCCCAAATCAGGCCCCCAAACGGCGCCCGAGAGACCCCCGAACGGGGCAATCTAGGTGGTGCAATCAATGCCGTGTCATATAGGCGATGCAATCCATGTGGTGCATTTGTTGATGTGCAGTGCAACCCACAACAACGCGCAAATCGATACAAGATAATGCAAAGCAGTGCGCGGCACACAATGATAACCGAGGCAAACCAATACAACGTAACGCATAACTGATGATAGCAACTCAAATCAGTGCAAATCAGCGCAATTCCCAAGCAATGCAAAGAGCACAGTGGTACACAGCAATGCCAAGCAGCACTAACACATGGCACAGCAATGCAAAGCAAGCAATGCAACGCAATGCCATGCCATGCAACGCAAGACGAAGCAGTGGACAGCAATGCAAAGCAATGTCAAACAATGCCAAACCATGTCTAGCAATGCACAGCAATGCAACAATACGCGAAGCAATGCAAAGCAATTCATACGATTGAAAGACAACTTTGCAACAGCAGCCCCCTAGCTAGAAACAAGCAAATCCAACCAGCCCTCTGGGCGTCGGTGGTTTAGGGCGTTTCCACTTCCACCCCTCCCTCTTCCCCTTCGGGGAGGGGTTTACCCCTCCCCCTACCCCCTCCTGGTGGACCTGGACGGGGGGGGGCGCGGGTAGTTAGAGCGTCCAAAACGGCCTCGGCGAGGAAGCCAAAATCATTGATTTTACTATGGTTTTGGCCCCATTTTGGCCTCCTGGGGGGGGTGCGTAATTGAGGACCCCCCCTTCGTTGACCGATCTCCTCCAAGATGGCCCCAAGAAGCGCCCAGGAGGCCCCAAGAGGTCACAAGATGGCCCCAAGATGGCCCCAAGAGGTCCCCAAGAGGCCCCCAGGAGGCCCCCAAGAAGACCCTAAGCGGCCCCAAGAGGCCCCCCCCGAGGCACCCAAGACCCCGAAGAGCCTCCCAGGATCGCCAAGAGACCCCCAAGACGCCCCAAGAGGCCACCAAGAATCGCCCAAGAGATACCCCAAGAGGCTCCGAGAGGCATCCAAGAGACCTCTGGCCCTTGTGCTTGCCCTCCTCCTCCTCCTCCTCCTGTTCCTTCCTCCCACTCCCTCATCCATCCATCTATCCACCTCCTCCTTCTCCTCCTCACTCCTTTGCACGGTTCGGCCGTCTTCCTCTTTGCTGCCGCACTTCCCTGATCACCCCAACTCGCCTGGACATTGTTTCTGGATGGGCTGGTGGGTATACTTTTTTAGTCAGCGGCCGGCAGGCGAGCGCGCCAGCGGCGAGTCCAATCAGAGCGGGGCGCGCACAGACGAATTAACCTAAAGCGGTGGGGCGGAGCCTCACGCAGCACCTCAACGGCTGGCCGTCGAGTGGAAAAGGGTCGGCTGTAGGTGGGTCACCAGTACAGCCAGGGTCGCGTGCAACGAGTCGGAGGCAGCGGGCGTCCAGGGTAACCGGAAACCAGGAAGCTGCAGACAGGAATTAGTTGCAAGGGCGCAAGCCCACGGACTGATGCGAAAGTACCAGGGTGGCCGCAGCCAAGTAAACCGACGGTCGGAGGTCGAATTGGGTGCCCAGACTGGGCATGTACATCGGCAAGCTGCGAGGTACCAGGAAGGCCGAGGCCGGGAAGTCCAACAGCAGCAGCACGCACTAGTGCGACGAGCAGCCGAGCTGCAGCGCGGCCAAAATGGCGCGAGGGCACCACGGAACCGTGGGAACAACTCAGGAACCCAAGCTGTGTCCCAGGGCCGGACGGGTGCAAAAGGTGGCGCCAGCCAAGAGAGAGTCCCAAGAAGAGCCAAGAGCGCCCAAGAGGCCCCCAAGATGGTACACCAAGGGTCCGAGATGCCACAAGATCGCTCAAAGACGCTCAAGATAGCCCCCAGACGCCCCACGAAGCTTAAGAGGGCCCCAAGAGGCATCATTCATTGCTTTTCCTTAAGTATTCGGGAGATTTTGGCGTTTCCTCCTTTTCGGCATCGCGACGCCCCAAGATGGCCCAAGAGGCCCCCAAGATCGCCCTAAGAGGCCCGAGAGGCCTCCGACAGGGCCCCAAGACGGCCCAAGAGGGTTCCAAGACGGCCCAATAGGCCTCCAAGACGGCCCAAGAGGGCCCCAAGAACGCTCTAAGAGAAGCCCCAGAGAGGGAACACGAAACAACATTTCGAGCCCTCGGCCCTAAGAAGCCCCCAGGAGGCGCCAAGAGGCCCCGAAGAGGCCCCACAAGGCCCCCAAAAGGCCCTCACGAGGCCCCCAAGAAGCTCCCAAAGAGGAGGCCCAAAGTGGGAACCGGAACGGACATATCGAGCCCTCGGCCCCAAGCGGCGCCCAGAAGACCCAAGATGCTCCCAAATGTTCCCAAAGGAGCTCCAAGAAACCCCAAAGAGGCTCCAACAGAAACCCAAGAGGCCCCCAAGAAACCCCCAACGAGGACCCCAAAAGGCCCCCAAAAGCCCAAACGCCAGCGAGTGCACAATACGGGTCGGCGGGTTGAGCGAAGCGATGAAATATTGCACCGATGGTGAGTGCATCATCGCCTCAGTAAGCTCCACCCGCATGTGTTTCTCCCAACTCTTTTTCGATAGATCGCGTACGCGGGCGACTTACAACTGTTCATTGAGACCTCCCAAAAGAAGGACGCGAGCTTTCGAACTGTTGAAGGAAACACTATGCAACAAAAATCCCCGAAGTAGAAACAACCAAATTCCCCCCTCCACACCCCAACCTTAACATTGGCAAACATTGCGTCCGAGATGCTGGGCTCCAGTTTTTTCCGGCCCCACTTCTAAGGGACCGGTTGTTCAACACTAAGGTCGGAGGGGCGGAGGGGGATAATACGAAGAAGCTCCTAAACGTTTGTTGCACAGTTGTTCCTTCCAACGGCAGCAATGCCAAGCAATGCCAATCAATGCAAAGCAATGAAAAGCGGGCAGCGGCGAGGCGGCGACGGCGGCTGCATGGCGGCTAGAACGGCCCGCAGGCCCAGGCGACGGGCTGCAGCGGGCGGCGACGACGCGGAGACGGCGGCCACGTGGCGGCCAGAGCGGCCCGCAGGCCCAGGCGACGGGCAACGACAGGCGGCGACGGCGGCCACATGGAGGCCAGAGCAGCCCGCAGGCCCAGTTCCTCAGACATGAAATCAGAAACCCGAACTGCAATGAGGGACATGTTTCACAGTTCCAGGTTCAATGCTGTAGCTATTAGTAGTGTGTGTATATATATATATATATGTATTCTACGCATCGTACCTCCAACGACGCGATGCCAACGGTGGAGATGCGACTATGGAGTCGGCAGGATGTCTGCCGCGGGACCACGCCAGGGCCCCGTGCCAAAAAGAGGCCTGCTCCCCTCCCAGGATCACGTGCTCTGAATTTCTTGGGGGGCCCTGGGGCCTTTGAACAACTACATGCACGCACCCGAGGCCTCAATCCATAACGAACTACATTGCATTCGCGCCACCGATGCCACAGCCCGCAACAAATCATGACAGATTCGCGTTCCCGAGGCCGCAATCTCTTGTCAATTATAGACAGCCCGTAAAATTAAGGACACACGATAAGCATGCAAGGGCCTTGGAAAACCATGCCGACACTCTGCAAGCGGGGCGCGGCCAGCGAAAGCGGCCAAGGATGGGCCGAAGGGGGAGGATGCAAGGGTAACCTTGGAAATCTGCTCATCCTTACTATGCGGGTTGACTGCGTTCTCGAAGCCACACCGCCCTCCCAAATTACGACAGATTCGCGCCCCCGAGGGCTTGTCGCCCTTCCGTCAGGCACCTAAGATCGTCCCCAGACGGCCCAAAAGGCCACCGAGAGAGCCCAAAGACAGCCCAAGAAGGCCCCAAGTCGGCCCAGTAGGCCCCGAAGAGGGCCCAAGAGACCCCCACGAGGGCCACAGGAGGGGCCCAAAGGGGTCGCCGCCAAGACACTCAACGTGCCTACAGGGGGCCTCCAATACACCCTAAAAAGACCCCCAAGCTGCCCCGCAGAGGCCCCCGATAGCCTTCCGAACAGACCCCAAGAAGCACACATGAGGACTCTGACCCACTGCCCAGGCACGGTAACGGGATGGGCCGAAGGCCATGTGATAGCTGGCGTAAGCGCCGCGTCACGACTTCCGATGCTGCGCGCCACTTCGACAAACTCCCAGGGAGCGGCTGGTGATGTGCCGCCGGCGTCCTCGATACTTCGCTGGAGAGATGCAGAGCCACTCCTTTTCCAAGCGTAGCTCCCGCTCCAAGATCAGGCCCATTGGCCACTCGTCACCACAGCAAAGGAAGGCTCGCAGGGACCTGCGAGGAGAGGACTTGGGACAAGGGGGTGCGTTGCAGCATCGTTGATGCATCCAGTGCTTACGCACTCGGGCCCTCCTCCTTCCTCACCGTCGGTGCCCTGATCAGGGGTCAGAATTCGATCCCTAGACCTCTCCTGTAGTGCGTTCTGCCCAGAATTTCGAGGCGGATCCAGCCGTGGCCACGAGGGCGCTCCAGGACGACAAAAAAACACATCCAGAAAGCGAATCTCAATCATCGAACTTCCCTCCCCTCCCGACTCCCGGTTCCCCCTCCTGGAGAAGCCAAAAGATCCCGATACCGCTACTTCCCGGACCTCTTCTCAGGTGTGTTCTGACCAGAATTTCGAGGCGAATCCAGCTGTGGCGACGAGGGCCTCCCAGGAGGCCCAAAAAGGAAGGAAAACGAAGGAAGAGTACAAGCTCCTCCTCCCTCCCCTCTCCCCACCCTCCCCCTGGAGGCCCAGCAGCAGGCGCCGCGCCTTGCCCATCAGTGAGTCCAGCAGAGCCCGCGTCGCGTCCATGGCGCCCAGTGCCGCCCCCGCCGGGGGGGGGGGCTGGCCGGCGGGCTGGGCCGCCGCGCCCTCCGCGGGCGGACCCCGGGGCTCCAGGCTGCGGGAGGAGGGGGGGGGGGGGGACGAGGTCGAGGACGAGGGAGGGAGAGGGGCAAACGACAACGGGGGGGGGGCGAGGAGGGAGGGGATGACGAGGAGGGGGCTCAGGGCGGCGACGAGAACGCGGAGAACGACGAGGGAGAGAGGGGTGGCGGGCAAACGACGGGGACGGAGAGGGACGAGGAGGAAGGACGACGAGGGCAGAGAGGGCGCAAGAGGACAGATGAGGGAGGAGGATCATGGAGACGGGGGCTGGATGGCGAGGAGACGGAGGGGATGTAGGATTATTCTTCCACTCCTGGGCCACATCCCGCATGAGGTCAGGACTTCTCAGAATGATCGCGCAGTGGATGCAATGAGAGGCGGTCAAACTATCGGTGGATCGCCTACCCCGCTCAACACGACATCTGTAGAAACTTGCACGTCGTACTGCCCACTGGATTCACGAAACCTTCTCACAACCAGCTTCCGCATATCGATCGAATTACCGCGTGCATCTCCATGTGGATTGCATGTTTGGGCAGTCCCCTCCGTACACTCGAAGTACTCGAAACCAGTGAAGCCGCCGAATTTACACCTACATCCTGGCGTTCCCTGACTAACCTCTGCAACGTTCGGACGCCCGTAAGGCTGTCTGTTCCACACGGCCCAACTTTGTTTACCGACGGAGCTCGGTCGTAATGGCCTTCTTGCCGTTTGCGTATTCGGTCTGAACGTGTGGAACAAGCCAGATGTACCTTTAAGCCGGAGTGGTGAGTGTGACGCAGATCAGTCCGCGGGAAGAGGTGCAAGAGTGTTTGCAATGGTTGGCGCGTGGAATCAATAGCTTCTACGCAGGATGCACTAGTTGCCCGTAGATGCAACTGTGCAATGTGTCTTCCCATGCAGCAGTTGTTCCCCGTGCAATAGTTCGTGTCACCCCCCCCCCCCCGCAATCGTTGCGTACTAGTGCACGCAATCGTGCGTGATTCATTCGCGGTTGCACCTCTCACCGCCGACCCATCTGCACCACACCCACTAATCCAGCTTAGCACACCACCGCTGGGCACCTCCATCGGTGGGTCAACGCCCCACTGCTGTCCCCGTGTGCCATCGTAAGTGCGCATCCCAGACACCCGCGGCGACCGCGGAAGGTTCCTCAACCACGCCGAACTCAACCGATCCACTGATTATGTGCAAGCAGGCGCGCATGAAAAAACAGACAGTGGTCAGACTCTTGAGCCCATGGCTCGAGCCAAAACGGCTCGGAAAGAGAGGGAAGAGGGTGGAATACGGAAGAGTAGGAAGGCAGGGAGGCAAATCTGTAGGCGTCTCCTGGATCCTCTAAGTCGTCCCAACCAACCTTCCACCCTGAAAACACTTCCGCGTTCTTCATCCTCCTCCTCATCCTCCTGTAGGGCCTCCGAAGGTCTCCGAAGGTCACTCGAAATCTCCGGAGGTCAACAGAAGTCTCCAAAGGCCACAGAAAATCTCCCCAACCAACAAGGTCCAACACCTAATTCCACCCGCTCCTCCCCATCCCCCTGTTCATAGGCGCCCACGACCCACGGCGACAATGATCGAAACCCGACCGACCCGATATCGAAACTGAACCGAACGAAACCGACAGACCGACACTGGACAGGACAGGACAGGACACTTGCGTCGCGCCAAGCCGCGCTCGTAGCAGCGTGGGTAGAAAGCGCCGCAGCGCTCAGAGGCGAAGCAGTTGTCGAAGCAGCGTTCTCCCCCATATCACATCAAGTAATCTGAAATCACATAATAGTGTAGTCTTCTTGACACGACGCAACATCGCAACATCGCACATCGCAACAACCGGCCCGAATCGAACTGACCAATTGCAGCCGCAACCGATCGCGACGCAGCCGATCGAACAGTCGCGGACACTGTTGTTCCTACACCTCCCTCCTCGCCCCCTCCCTCATGGCCCGTTAGGCACAGGGCCAAGACCTGGAGGACATGGGACTCCCTCGAAGGACCGCGTGAATCTGCGGGCCCCCTTTGGGTGGGGCTAGCAGGCTGCGAAGACTAGGCTGTCCTGCGCCCTGCAACAGTTCCAATTCCCAAGTCCGATAGATATGTGAGGCCGCCATCCTTAGCAAATTATCCCCATCTCCTAAGATGGGGTTCTTGTTATTCCCCATATCCAAAGAGATGGGGTTCTTGTTCCCTATATCCTAAGTATGGGGTTCTTGTTATTGGCGGACCGCGCCGGAGGAACACAGGAACACCCTCACCTCCTCTGACTCACTCATCACTCAGACTCACTCATCACTCGGACTCAGTCATGACTCAGACTCATCACTCATCACTCAGACTCACTCATCACTCAGACTCACTCATCACTCAGACTCACTCATCACTCAGACTCACTCGTACTTGTACTCATACATTCACTACACTCACTCAGGTCCACTCATCGGATGACTCACACACACACACACACTGATGTTCAGGATGTCTCAGGCGATTCGCTCGTCTCAGCACTCTAAGGGGAGCGGCGGAGGGGTATCTCACTCGGTCCCGTTCGCGGAATTTTGTGGGGATGTCTCGAGCGGTTTGCCTGTTTTCTGTCCCAACATCCTTCGCTTTCGGAGCAGATTTGGAGGATGTCTCGAGCGAGGCGCTCCTTTTCACGTTCCTAAGGGGAGCGGCCGGGGGGTATTGCACTCGGCCCCTTTCGCGGGATTTTGTCGGGATGTCTCGAGCGGTGTGCTTGTTTTCTGTCCCAACATCCTTCGCTTTCGGAGCAGATTTGGAGGATGTCTCGAGCGAGGCGCTCCTTTTCACGTTCCTAAGGGGAACGGCCGAGGGGTAATTGCACTCGGCCCCTTTCGCGGGATTTTGTGGGGATGTCTCAAGCGGTTTGCCTGTTTTCTGTGCCACCATCCTTCGCTTTCGGAGCAGATTTGGAGGATGTCTCGAGCGAGGCGCTCATTTTCACCCCCCAGGTGGGCCAGATGTTGAGGATGTCTCGATCGGTTTGCTTGTTTTGGTGGCCAGGCTCGTGGGCGCAGATTCTTCTCAGGATGCCACAGGAGGCTCCAACAGGCTCCAGGAGGCCCCAGGAGACCACATGAGGTCCCAGGAGGCATCAGGAGGCCACAGAAAGACTCAAGAGGCCACAGGATGTCCCAAGAAGCTTCAGGAGGCTCCAGGAAGCTCCAGAAGGCCTCAGGAAACCAGAGGAGGCCTCAGGAGGCAACAGGAAGCGCCAGGAGGCCTCGGAAGGCAACAGGAGGCCCCGAGAGGCCCCAGGAGCAGGAGGCCTCAAAGGCAACAGGAGTGGCTCCAATCCCATGTGTTTTACGTATGCTCCTATCGATTGGGCCTCACCTGGAGCACGACTCTTTGATGTTATACGTATGTTTCTATAGATTGTCCTTCTCCTGTGTACACAATCCTACATGTTTTTACTTATGTTCCTATATTTTGGGCCTCTCCTGGGGCACGAGTCCTTGGTGTTTACGCGTGTTCCTATAGATTGCCCTTCTCCTGTGGCTCTAATCCGCAATGTTTTATGTACGTCTGTTGCTATAGATTGGGTCTCTCCTGGGGCACGACACCTCCCTAGGAGGTCCCAGGAGGCCCCAAGAGGCTCCTGGAGACCCCAGGAAGCACCAGTAGGTTTCAGGAGGCCCCAGGAGGCCCCAGGTTGATGCACGAAGACGCGCTCGTACTACTGAGGCTCATTCACACTCCAATTCATTCGCAATTGGATATGTCCAGACCGTCACAACTGACGCCCGTGTATATTCGACAGCTCTTGCGCCTAGACATTCACGGCGGACAGGTCCATGCGAATAGATGCACATATGGGGAGCTCCACGCAGTGAATAATTATTGGCGGACCGCGCCGGAGGAACAGAGAGAGAACAGAACACCACCTCACCTCCTCTCACTCAGACCCACTCACTCATCACTCAGACTCACTCATCACTCAGACCCACTCATCACTCAGACTCACTCATCACTCAGACTCACTCATCACTCGGACTCAGTCATGACTCAGACTCATCACTCTTCACTCAGACTCCCTCATCACTCAGACTCACTCATCACTCAGACTCACTCATCACTCAGACTCACTCGTACTTGTACTCATGCATTCACTACACTCACTCAGGTCCACTCATCGGATGACTCACACACACTGATGTTGAGGATGTCTCAGGCGATTCTGTGGCTTCAGCACTCCGAAGGGGAGCGGCCGGGGGGTATTGCACTCGGCCCCTTTCGGAGGATTTTGTGGGGATGTCTCAGGCGGTTTGGTTTGGCCATTTTCTCTTCCAACATCCTTCGCTTTCGGAGCAGATTTGGAGGATGTCTCAGGCGATTCGCTGGTTTCAGCACTCTCTAAGGGGAGCGGCGGGGGGGTATTTCACTCGGCCCCTTTCGCGGGATGTCGTGGGGATGTCTCGAGCGGTTTGCCTGTTTTCTGTGCCAACATCCTTCGTTTTCGGAGCAGATTTGGAGGATGTCTCAGGCGATTCGCTGGTGTCAGCACTCTCTAAGGGGAGCGGCGGGGGGGTATTTCACTCGGCCCCTTTCGCGGGATGTCGTGGGGATGTCTCAAGCGGTTTGGCCATTTTCTCTTCCAGCATGCTTCGCTTTCGGAGCAGATTTGGAGGACGTTCGCGCCCAATTTGCGGGGATGTCTCAGGCGGTTGGGCCGTTATGATGCTGGGCATCTGTCGTTTTCGGAGCAGTTTTGGGAGGATGTCTCAGGCGATTTGCTGGTTTCAGCACTCCCAGGAGGAGGAGGAGGAGGAGGAGGAGGAGGAGGAGGAGGAGGAGGAGGAGGAAGAGAAGGAGGAAGCGAGGAGGAGGAGGAAGAGGACGAGGAGGAGGAGGAGGAGGAGAAGGAGGACAGCATGAACACGGTAGGAGCAGAAGCAGGAAGGATGGATGATGATGATGATGATGATGATGATGAGGAGGAGGAGGAGGAGGAGGAGGAGGACGTGGGCAACTCGAGTAGCCAGGGCCAGACGATCGAGGTTCGATGTTCCAAGGCTTTAGGTTTTACTCAAACGCTTCCGCCTCACTCTCCTTCGCTCTCCGCTCTCCTTCACTCTTCTGCATTCATACTCACTCATACTCAGACTCAGTCACACGCAGGCTCACTCGCACTTAGACTCGCTCATATCCATACTTAAACTTACTCACACTCAGACTCACGCTCAGAACCACTCATACTCAGACTCGCTCCTGCTCAGACTCATCATCCTTCGGTCCGCTCAAACGCAGACCGACTCACACTCAGACTGCCTCACATCCATACCCAATCACACTCGGCTCACTCGCACTCAGATTCATTAACACACTTTTTCTCACACTCAGACCCACTCAAGCCCAGACTCACTCATGCTCAGACTCATCATGCTACGATCCGCTCAATCACAAACTGGCTCACACTCAGATTCGTCCATACTCAGACCCACTCGCACACAGACGCACTTGCACTCCTATTTACTCACACGCATACCCACTCACACCCAGGCTCACTCGCACCCATATTAACTCACACTCAGAATCAGTCGCTCTCTGATTTGCTATTGGTCGCACTCATGCTTGCAGACTGTGGGAATGTCTCGAGCGAGCGGTTCGCCCTCGCACACAGGCGCTCATTGACAGATATCAATAGAAAGACGTACCAAGAGAATGAGATGCACATATGGGGAGCCCCGCGTCGAGTAATTTCTTGGACACCGCCGACTTCTCCTCCGTCTCCCTTTGTTTCCTCTCTTCCTCATGCTTAGACTTACTCGTACACAGGCTGACTCGCACTCAGACTTACTCATGCCCAGATTTACTCACACACAACATTACTCATACTCAGACCTGCTCATATTCAGGCCTACTCCTACTCAGACTTACTCATGCTGGGACTCACGCACGCCCCGTCCGCGGCCGTTTTGTGGGGATGCCTCAAGCGGTTTGCCTGTTGTCTGTCCCAACATCCTTCGCTTTCGGAGCAGCTGTGGAGGATGTCTCGAACGAGGCGCTCACTTTCACGTCCCGCTCATTGTCACGTCCCTAAGGGGAGCCGCCGATGGGGTATTGCACGGTCCCGTTCGCGGCCGTGTTGTGTGGATGTATCAAGCGGTTTGCATAGTTTCTGCCCCAGCACCCGTCGCTTTCGGGGCAGATTTGGAGGATGTCTCGAGCGAGACGCGCATTGTCACGTCCCTAAGGGGAGCCGCCGAGGGGTATTGCACGGTCCCGTTCGCGGCCGTGTTGTAGGAATGTCTCAAGCGGTTTGCCTGAGCGAGGCGCTCATTGTCACGTCCCTAAATGGAGCCGCCGATGGGGTATTGCACGGTCCCGTTCGCGGCCGTTTTGCGGGGATGTCTCAAGCGGTGTGCATGGTTTCTGTCCCAACATCCTTCGCTGTCGGAGCAGATTTGGAGGATGTCTCGAGCGCGGCGCTCATTTCCACCCCCCAGGTGGGCCAGACTTTGAGGATTTCTCGATCGGTGTGCCTGCTTTGGTGGCCAGGCTCGTGGGCGCAGATTCTTCTCAGGCTGCCACAAGAGGCTCAAACAGGCTCCAGGAGGCCCACGGAGACCACATGAGGTCCCAGGAGGCATCATGAGGCCACATAAAGACTCAAGAGGCCACAGGATGTCCCAAGAGGCTCCAGGAAGCTCCAGAAGGCCTCAGGAAGCCACATGAGGCCCCAGGAGGCAACAGGAAGCGCCAGGAGGCCTCGGAAGGCAACAGGAGGCCCCGAGAGGCCCAGGAGCAGGAGACCGCAGAAGGCAGCAGGAGTGGCTCCAATCCCATGTGTTTTACGTGTACTCCTATCGATTGGGCCTGACCTGGAACACGATTCCTTGATGTTTTACGTATGGTTCTATATACCCCCCCTGTGTGCACGCGCCTACATGTTTTACTTATGTTCCTATATATCGGGCCTCTCGTGGGGCACGAACCCGTGATGCTTGACGTGTGTTCCTATAGATTGCCATTCTCCTGTGGCTCTAATCCGCAATGTTTTATGTACGTATGTTGCTATAGATTGGGCCTCTCCTGGGGCACGACACCTCCCTAGGAGGTCCCAGGAGGCCCCAAGAGGCTCCTGGAGACCCCAGGAAGCCCCAGTAGGTTTCAGGAGGCCCCAGGAGGCCCCAGGCTCATGCGCAGAGACGCGCTCGTACTACTGAGGCTCATTCACACTCCGATTCGTTCGCACTTAGATTCATGTCCAAACCGTCACAACTGAAGCCCGTGTATGTTCGAAAGCTCTTGCGCCTAGACATTCACGGCGGACAGGTCCATGCCGCAGTGAATAAGTATGGACTCACGCTCTCTAGGCCACAACTCATTATCGTAAATCACGACGCGCTCGCGTTCCCGAGGCCTCCCTCGTTAATCTGGCAGAAAGCGAGTTCGAATCAACTTGTTCGTTTTTCCTAACCATCCTGTGGTGCTGGGTCCTTCTTTTGAAAAGACGGCGCCCCGCGTTCTGCTTCTCCCGCCTCTGTCCTCCTCCCCCTCCTCCGTCCTCGCTGCGTTTCACCCACCCAGTACAGCGTTCCGTGGCCCCATAGGGATCTTCACCGAAGGCCCCAGTGGCACCACCCGCATGCGTCACCCACACTCATTTCAGCACACCCCTCACATGTTTCTTGGCCCCATCGGCCACCGAAGGCCCCAGCGACACCGCCCGCATGCGTCACCCCCCACCCAGTACAGCGTCTCGTGGCCCCATAGGGAGCTCCACCGAAGGCCCCAGCGACACCGCCCGCATGCGTCACCCCCACCCAGTACAGTGTTTCGTGGACCCATAGGGAGCTCACCGAAGGCCCCAGCGGCACGGCCTGCATGCGTCATCCACCACCCAATACAGCATTTCGTGGCCCCATAGGGAGCTCCACCGAAGGCCCCAGTAGCTCCGCCCGCATGCATCATCCCACCCAGTGCAGCGCTTCGTGGTCCCATAGGGAGCTCCACCGAAGGCCACAGTGGCACCGCCTGCATGCGTCATCCCCCACCCAGTGCAGCGTTTCGTGGCCCCATAGGGAGCTCCACCGAAGGCCCCAGTGGCACCGCCCGCATGCGTCACCCCCACCCAGTGCAGCGTTTCGTGGCCCCATAGGGAGCTCCACCGAAGGCCCCAGCGGCACCGCCCGCATGCGTCACCCCCACCCAGTGCAGCGCTTCGTGGCCCCATAGAGAGCTCCACCGAAGGCCCCAGTGGCACCGCCTGCATGCGTTCCCCGACACCCAATACAGCGTTTCGTGGCCCCACAAGAAGCTCCACCGAAGACTCCACTGGCACCGGCCGCATGCGTCACGCCCACCCAGTACAACGCTTCGTGGCCCCATAGGGAGCTCAACCCACTGCACTCGCATGCGTCACCCCCACCCAGTGCAGCTCTTCGTGGCCCCATAGGGAGCTCCAACGAAGGCCTCAGTGGCGGCGTTCGCATGCGCTCCCCCCATCCAGCACAAAGCTTCGTGGCCTCATGTGGAGCTGCACCGAAGGCCCTGGTGGCTGTACTCGCATGCGTTCCCCACCCATTACAATGTTTCGTTGCCCCATAGGGAGCTCCACCGAAGGCCCGTGGCGGCTCCGCCCCACTGCGGCGCACCCGTCACACTTCCCCGTAGCGCGGTCCGCCCAAAGCACCAGTGGCAGCGCCTACATGGCGGCCCCGCCCCACATCGGCACACCCTCCGCATGCTTCATGGCCCCGTGAGGAGATCCCCCGAAGGCGATACCTGCATCGAGGGTACTCACAACTGCATATGGTTGGGATTCCTCGCAAGGATGTTTTTTTTTATAGCGTGGTCCCACCCTTCCCACCTCGCGGACCTCCAGTGCCAACGCTAGTGGAGGGCTCGCCTCGGGGCCAGCGGCCCCGCTGGCTTGTCAGCGCCGTCGATGGCTCCCTCGGAGAAGTGTTCTGCGAGTCCATATTCGGCGGAATCGACACGTCTCTCGCCACCTCCCGGATGATGGGCGCAGGACGTTCGCGACGGCCGCGATGGGCGCGGGCGCCCGAACGACGACTTCCGAACGGCCCCCGACCCCTCAAAACGCGACACTGGTCGAAGAATTACCCCGGGCCCCGCGAGGGCCAGAAAAGTCTATACCCTGAGCAAACGCACCAATGACGCAAAACCTTAGTATGAAGATTTCAGGGTGTCGGTCAGCCCAGAGGGCCCTGCCCGATCGGGCCCTCGGGAGTCGCCGCCAAGGCTGGGCGGGCACTCGCGCGCTTGCCCGTTCCCGCGACCTGCCAGTGCTGCTTGGCGCCTCTCGGGTTGCACGCAGGTCGGGGGCGACTTGGGCAGACGCTGAGATGGCCGACGTGCGACGTAAAACCCAGTCTGACTGTTTTTCTCGAGTGGGGCCTGGCAAAAACACAAGACAACGTCTAGTTCATCGTGTTTGTTTGTCCCTTGAATCGAAGATCACGGCCCTCCCGCGTTCCCGAGGCCACAACACTGCCTTGCAAATTACAGCATCATCAGATGATCAACGCCATGCAATTCATACAAACTCGCGCACCAGCGGTCACGAGCGACGCGCGAGACGTCCCCGGGAGCGAACGACTGTCACAACCTCTGGTAATGTACAAGAAAGTTGCGACCCCAAGGTCACAACCCATCGTAAATTACTATTGCTTCGCGTTCGAATCCACAATTCCCTGCACATTACGGCACATTCGCGCTACGGATGCTACGATGCCTTGTGAATTCAACTGGTTCGCACTCCTGAGGCCATAATTTTACGAAAACTATGGCGCGTCCGCGGTTCCGAAGCTACAGGCCCCACTAAATTCCAACGAGTTCGAGCTCTCCTGGCTAGCCCCTTGCAAATTACAATGGATTCGCGTGCCCGAGGCCACAATTCGCATTAAATCTCGGCGAACTCGCGTTTCAGAGGCCACTGACCACTCCACGGGGGCTTCCTAAAAGCGCCACGCCCCTTCCAGATCAAACACCTGCAATGTTCTCTTTGGGGATCTGTTCTCGGAGGAAGCTTTTTCGCCCTCCCGTCGCGTCTTGAGAATTCGGCCCTGGACCCGAGGCCACGACTGCTAAAACATCTGCTACCGTGCCGCTGGGCAAGGAGTGCGTGTCCTCAGGTCCTGTGCCCACTCCTCTAAGCCTCATTCCTCACTCCTGAAGAATATTTAGAAAGAGCCCAGG
Source organism: Prorocentrum cordatum (assembly GCA_963575745.1). Classification (NCBI taxonomy): domain Eukaryota; class Dinophyceae; order Prorocentrales; family Prorocentraceae; genus Prorocentrum; species Prorocentrum cordatum. Next base: position 427,037 of record CAUYUJ010000336.1, on the reverse strand, counting down.
CCCCTCGCTCTCAAATCTCCCGGGGCTTCCCGACTGTCCCCTGGGCTTTGCCAAGTGGCGGCGCGCAAGTTCTTCGGGCCCAAGAAGGCCCCAAGACGGGTCTAGAGGGCCCCAATCGGCCTCCAAGACGGCCCAAGAGGGCCCCGAGACGCCGAAAGATGGCCCAAGACGCCCAAGATGCCCTCAAGATGGCACACGAAGACTCCAAGACGCCCCACGAAGCCTCCAAGAGGCCTCCCAAGAGGCAAACATCATTGATTTGCCACTGGTTTTTGAAGGATTTGGGGGTTCTCGCCTTTTCGGCTTTCCGACGCTCCAGGACGGCCTAAGAGGCCCCGAAGACCATCCCAAAACGGCCCAAGAGGCCTCCCCCCAAGACGGCCTAAGAACGACCCAAAACGGCCCAAGAGGGCCCCAAGGCGGCCCCGAAAGGAGCCCAAGAGAGAGAGAGAAAGAGAGAGAGAGAGAGAGAGAGAGAGAACACGAACCGAAAATCCGAGCCTTCCGCCCCAAGAGCCCAGGAGGCCCCAAGAGGCGCCTAGGAGGCCCCAAGAGGCCCCGAGGAGGCCCCCAAAGGCCCAATAGAGGCCGCAAGAGACCCCCAAACGGCCCCCAAGAGGCCTCTAAACTGCCTTCAAGATGCCCCCGAGAAGCCTCCCACGAGATCTGAACGAACATCCACTATGCTTAATACCTACAACCCAGGCGCGGTGGCGGGATGGGTCGAATGCCAGCAGATAGCTAAGGGTGTGCGTTCCTGAAGCCGCGAACCCTCGTAAATTACATTGGAAACGCGCTCACGAGGCCACCTTGCCAGATCAACCATTACAGTCGCGTGCAACCAGCCAGTCAACGAACAGCCCAACTCAACTGCAAACCACCAAGGTAGACAACAAGCCAATCATCTGAGTTGCCAGCCAGCCAGCCGCCAAGAAAACCAACCAGCCCACCGACCAAGCGTGGCCACGCAAACGATCTCAGGGGGGCCGGAAGTAGAGGGCGGAGCCCTTCAGGTGAGCACTCAATGACTCCAAGACAGCCCAGGAGGGCTCCGAGATCGCCCCAAGACAACCCAAGAGTCCCCCTATCAAGGGTCCAAAAAGGCCCAAGATGGCCTCAAGACGGTCCGGGATGCCCCCACGAGTACCCAAGAGAGCCACATGAGGATCCTAAGAGAGGCCGAAGAGGGGCCTAAGAAGGGCTTTGGGACCTTTCCCTGAAACATTGCCGTCGAGAACTTCAACATGCCCCCCAGGGGGCCCCCCTCAAGAGGCCCCCAAGAGGCTCCCAAGACGCCACAAAAATCCTCTCCACGAGGCCCCCGAGGTGCCTCCCAAAAAGCCCCCACGACGCCTCAGGAGGCCCCTTCAGAAGCCTGCAGAGTCTCAACATATCTCCCGAGGACCCAACACCAATGACCCTCGGCCTCCAAGGCCCCCTACCACACGCATAGCACTGTGCCCTCAACCGACCCTCCGATGCGCCCATCGACAAGCACCCAGGACGCCCTGAGCATGCATGAGTCGCCAAGCAACCCTTCGTCCAGACGTGAGTCACACTCCTAGGGAGCGGCCAGTGATGCGCCGCTGGCGTCCTCGATGAGCACTCGCTGAGTCCTCTTTTGCTGAGCCTCTGCCGAAAACCCTCCGGAGGCCCACGCCAGGAGGACGGCCCCCCCGCCCACCCCCAACCTAGGGGCTGCGAGAACGGCGCCCGGGCACCGTATCGTGCCTGGACTCCCTTCGGGCTTCGCTCCAACGCGGTACGGTGCATCGTGTCTCGGCCCTGATGAGGATCGGCGGTAGGCGGGATCTGGCCCAGGGAGGGAAGCAGCTACCTTGAATCGACGATGCATTTCCGATGGATCGGCGATCGGCCCCCGATGGCGGTCCCGCACTTTCCTGAGCGAGGCGGGCTCTATGGGCCCCTATCGGCGATCCATGGGCGATCGGGGGTCGATGCACCCGGTACGCACTCGGCAGGAGGCGGGCCCGCGCGCTGTGCGCCCTGGCCCGTCAGCCGCGGAGCAGGCGCCCAGGGGCGCCTCACAGGCGGGTGTTGAGGATGACCTCCAGCGGCGTCTGGTCCCACCTGCGCCCGCTGCTCTGCGAGGGGCACGAGCATCGGCGGCGAGCACAGGGGGGAAAGGCAGAGGGGCAGGCCTTCCCCAGAAGGCTCAGGAGGCCTCCGGCCCTCTGAGATCTCTCTGAGTCTTCTCCGCAGGCACAGACGGCTTCTAAGAAGGCCGGAGGGCTTCTGAGAAGCCCCGCCGCCTTCTGAGAAGGCCTGGGCTCGACGCCGAGGCTAGGGAGTGAGCGAGCGAGCCGGAGACATGCGCGCTCCGCTGGGGAGCCCGCCCGTGACTGGCTGGGCATGGCGCGGAGGACGTAGCCTCAGAGGAAGGGGGGGGGGCTGAGGAGGAGAGGGGAGGGGGCGAGGGGGGGGAAAGGGGAGTATT
>CAUYUJ010000336.1:402079-419579 GCA_963575745.1 Prorocentrum cordatum | reverse complement strand
GTTTTCCCTCTCCCTTTGTCCCTCCCCCTCCCTTCCTCCTGCTCTCCCTCGTTCTCCCCCTCCTTTTTGTGCAGGGCCCACACCAATTCCAATGGCGGGCACATGTGCGCACAAGAAGGATTGTCCGCCCGTTCAGATTTGCCCGCCTGTCTAAGCCCGCCGTCCCCCGCAAAGAGAAAGAATCCCCCCAAAGGGGGTGTGATCGAAGACAACAAGGGCGGGTATCGTGGGTGTGGGGAACTCGCTGCGAATGACACACAGGCAGGTAAGAGCAAACAGTCTTAGAATTAGTGGTGTTGTTGTTGCTGATGTTGTTGTCATTGTTGTTGGTGTTGGTGTTGTTATTGTTGTTGTTGGTGGTGGTGGTGGTGTGGGTGGTATGTGTAGTGGTGATGTTGAATGCTCATTTCTAAAACATGTTGATTATCTCCTCTCCAGTAACCATTTGTACTTTCCAAATAAAACGCCTCTCCTGGAGTTTGAACCCTGTGTTTTACAAGGGAAGACGAGGAGACACCAAACTGTGCCCCTGGACCCCGGCTTACAAAAACAACGGATCCCGCCTGATACTTCCCCACAATGGATTCCCCGTTCCCGATGTGGATGTCCTGCCGATTTATCTGGGTACCGCGCTATCGCTCGGAGGCGTCCTCGAGATTCATGCAGGACGCACGGTTCAGCAACCCGCCTGCTCGACCTGGCAGCTTGGGCCCGCTTTCACGGCCCGCCCGCTCGGGTCTACCCAGCCGATCTGCCCGTCTGGTTCTGCCACGTGGTTTGTGCTCCTAACCCCCCTCCTGCTATTCTTCTTCGTGCTCCATCCTCCTCCCTCCCCCTTGTCCTATCCTTCCATCCGTCCTCTTTGTTGTTTTGCCCTGGGGGCTGCACGAAACACACGCTGCAGACGAAGACGAAGAGGCCGGGTATCGAGGGTTTGGATTTACGTGATGAATGGCCCGCGAACAGATAAGAACGAACAGACTTAACATGGTTGTTGTTCCTGCTGTTGTTGTTGTTGTTGAACTCTCGATGCTGAAAGATACTTATTATTGATCCCCCCCTCCGGGGTACATGGTGTTGTTTCAAATGAAGTGCCTCCCCGGGGATCGGATTTCTTTGTTATATATATACTAATAGTCTCTGTATCGTTCCAATTTTAACGGATGATCCCCGAAGGGAACCCACTTCTTTGTTATATATACATAAGTATGTATATATAGATAGGGACAACTTTGAATCTCAAAATACAGGGACAACTTTGCATCTCATTTTTTCGTTGGCCCCTGGTATACAACAACACCGTCTCCCGCCTGATGTCTCCTAACCGGTTATTGAAGAATCGCGCTCTCGCGCTAGACTTTCTCACAACTTATGGAGGAATCGCGCTGTCGCGTGGGGACCCCTCGCAAATTATTCAAGCGATGCGCCCTCGGCGCTCAGGAATCACGCTCTCTCCTTGGCTTTTCCTACGATTTACTTGGGAATCGCGCTATCGCTCGGAACCTCCTCAAGATTCATGAAGGACGCACGCTTCAGCACTCCGCCTGCTCGACCTGGTCGCGCCTTCTCGACCCGCCCGCTATGGGTTGGCCCACCCGATCTGCCCGTCTGATTATACCACTTGTTTTCTGCTCATTGGCCCCATCCTGCTACGCCTTCTCGTGCTCCATCCTTCTCCCTCACCCTTCCACCCGTCTTCCCTTCCACTGTTTTAGGGGTTGCACTAAATGCGCGTGGCAGGTAAGACTGATGTACGCCCAAGTGGGTACGATCGGGGACGACGATGGCGGGAACAGAGTGGCTTGGGATATACGTCTTGGATGGCATGTGAGCAGAAAGGAGCGAACGGTCTCAAAATTATTGTTGCTGTTGTTGGTGAGCCCTCACTTCTGAAAAATCAGCCAGCCCGTGGGGCCATCAGGCTGCGAGGTTGAGGGTTGCAGTGCCCTGCACCAGCAATTTCAAGTCTCTAATGTTACATTCCTGCGTTCTGCTTCTTACTGAAAATTGTTGAAGTCCGCGCGAAGGGGGGGGGGAGCCGAAAAAAGCCCGGCTACCGTTCCCGAGTCGCGTTCTCTGAATTCCTGCGGGGCCGTGGGACGCGCACAAATACTTGAGATCCGCGCTCCTGGCGCAATGATCCTTTGCAAATTCCGCTGTATTGGCCACGACCACTCGTAAATTGCACCGCGTTCGCGCCACCGAAGCCACGATCCTACGTAAAATACGCCATGCTCGCGCCCCCAAAGCCACGATCCATCAAAAATTACACTACGTTCGCGCCTCTGGGGCCACGACCCTTTTGTAAGTTACGCAACAATTGCGCTCCCGAGGCCACGGTCCCTCGTAAATGATTCGATAGTCGCGTCCCCGAAACCAGTAAACTTTCCAAATTACCAAATGTTGCGCCCCCGAGGCAACACACTCTAGCAAATTACATAACATTCGCGTCCAGGAAGCAATTCACCATTGCAAATTATGAAATTGGTGCGCCCCCGAGGCAACAAACCGTCGTAACATACTTAGGTGTTGCGTCCCCGAAGCCACAAACCATATTCGCGTCCCCGAAGCCAGAACCCCTGGTAAATTATAAAATTCTCGTGTCCCTGAGGCCACGAACCTTTGCAAATTGCTCAACAGTCGCGCCCCCGAAGCCAGAATCCAACAAACATTACGCAACATTCGCGTCCCCGAAGCCACAAACCATAGCAACTTGCTCAATGATTGCGCCCCCGAGGCAACAAACCCTCGTACATTATAAAATGTTCGCGTCCACGTGGCCATAAACCTTCGCAAAGTACGCCAGATTCGTATTGCCGCGGACATGGGTGCTCCAAGGCGCCCGACGATGGTTCCAAGACGGCCCAAGAGGGCCCCAAGAGCACTCCAAGAGCCCTCCCGAGAGAGCCCCAAGAGGCCAACATCGTCGATTTCACCAAAACATGTGAAGGAATCTGGGGTTCTCGCAATTTCCGCTTTCCGACGCCCCAAGATTACTCAAACAGCTCCCAAGACCGGCCAAAGACAACCCAAGACGCCTTCAAGAGAGCCACAAGAAGGCCCGAGAGGGCTCCAAGATGACCCAAGAAGCGCTCCGAGAATCCCCGAGAAGCCCCCACGAGGTTCCAAGAGGAGTCTAAGACGCGATAAAGATGCCTCCAAGAAGCCCAAAAGATATCCCACGAGGCCCCAAGAGGCCCCCAAGAGGCGCCGAAACCGCCTCCACGAGGCCCCCGAGGGGCCCCTCAGGACACCCCAACACATATGCAAGAGGTCTCAGACCCACAACCCAGACAAGGTGGCGGGATGGGCCGAAGGCCACCAAGATCCGCCGCTCCCTGGCGCGTTAGATCCTAGACGATTTTGGCTCTTTAAAAAAACTCACTGGGGTTTCGGCCCGTCCCGCCGGCCACCCGAAGAGACCCAAAATTGCACATGTCAATACATGTCATGCCCAAGATGGCCCCACACGGACTCCAAGATGCCTCCAAGACGAGCAAGATGGCCCAAGAGGGCTTCCGAGTCCACCTAAGATGGTCGAAGATGGCTTCCAAGACGGTCCAAGAGGGTCCAAGATGCCTCCAAGACGGCCCAAGAGGCCTCCAAACTTGCCCTAAGACTGCCCAAGCGAGCCCCAAGAGCCCTCCAAGAGCTCCACCAGGAAGATCCGAAAGGACGAAAGTCATGGATTATCCATCGGTTATTGAAGGATGTTGGCATGTTCGTCTTTTCAGCTCTCCGACGGCCGAAGACGGCCCAAGCGGCCTCCAACATCGCCCCAAGAGCGCACAAGAGGCCTCCAAGATGGCCCCATGACAGCCCAAGAGACCCCCGAGAGGGCCCCAACACGACCCCAAGACGGCCCAAAAGGCCCCAAAGATGGCATCCAACACGGACAAGATGGCCTCCAAGGTGCCTCCAAGAAGGCCAGGCCTCCAAGACGGCCCAAGAGCCCTCCAAGACGTCCTCCAGGAAACCCGAAAGCTCGGAAACCACCTGGTCCGATAGCTCGCCCGACTCCGTGTTCCCCGAAAACTTTCGGAACCCACTCGGGGAGCGCGTGACCCGGTAGCTTAGCCACGCTCAAAATCAACTTTCGGCCACGCAAGCGCTTCCAAGAAGGCAGGGGCCGGCAGTGATTCGCCGCAGGCGTCTTCGATAACGCCAAACTCTCAATATGCGCTGATGATTCCTATCCGCTCCCGCATGATGTTCCCAGTTGCCCCAAGGCGGCGCCGAGACGCACCGACGCGACTCTGATATATCCCTTTCTGATAGGGAGGGACCGAGCGGCACGGGGCGAAGTCTTTGCGGATGATTATTGTTGATCCTCCTGATAACCGTTGTACGTGTTCAATTGAAGTGCCCCCCCTCGGGGCTCGCACCCTGTTTCTATGAAGGAAGCCTGGTGTCACCAACATGAGCTGTTGGGCCCCGAACTACAACACTACAACAACGATGGCTCCCGACGGATACTTCCTCACAATGTATTCTAAAATCGCGCTCTCGCGCTGGACTTCCTCAATCAATATAGAGGAATCGCGCTCTCGCGTGGGACGTCATCGCAATTGATTCAGACGCCGCGCCCCCGATACCCAGGAATCACACTCTCGCTCTGGCCTTTCCGACATGTTATTTGGGAATCGCGCTATCGCTCGAGCTCTCCTCGCGACTCATGCAAGACGCACGCTTCAACAACACGCCTCTCGACCTGGCCGCTTGGGCCCGCGTTCTCGACCCGCCCGTTAAGGTCTCCGTGCCCGATGGGCCACGTGTTCTCTGGTCCTAGCCCCTCTCCTGCTCATCCCGTGCTCCATCCTTCTCCCTCCCCCTTCTATCCGTCCTCTCTTCCCCTGCTTCAGGGGCTGCGCCAATCACGTGCGGCAGGTAAGGAAGATACACCTCCAAGGGGGCACGATCGAAGACGAAGAGGGCGGGTACCGAGGGTTCGGGATCGGAGGTTGGGGGGGGAGATCGCAATGGAACGGAGACCCCCAACCGGGAAATCGTTTCGTTTCGTTCGTGTCGTGCGTGCGGGCGAGGCGAAGTTGCGTGGGCGCGCGAGAGGTATGAACCCGCCGTTGCTAGCGCAAAGTCAGGACAAATGATTCTCCTCCGCCCGCCCGTCTGGCGGTGGCTCGCGGTGTCCCGCGGTGTCCCGTGGTGTCCCGTGATGTCCCGTGGTTTCCGCCGCTGCTAGGGCAAAGTCAAGACAAATGATTCTCCCCCGCCCGCCCGTCCGGCGGTGGCTCGCAATGTCCCACGGTGTGTGGTGTCCCGTGGTGTCCGCCGTTGCTAGGGCGAAGTCAAAACAAATGATTCTCCCCCGCTCGCCCGTCCGTCCGTCCGTCCGCCAATGGCTCGCGGTGTCCCGCGGTGCCCCGTGGTATCCCGTTGAGTGAGATAGATCGTGAGATCGATAGTGAGATCGATACGGAGATCGATGGTGAGATCGATAGTGAGACCGAGATGGTGCCCCGAGGTGTCCCGTGGTGTCCCAAAAAGTGAAATCGGTAGATAGTGAGACTGATACTGAGATCGACAGGTGTCCCGTGGCGTCCCGTGGTGTCCCGTTGAGTGGTGAGATCGGTAATGAGATCGATAGTGAGATCGACGTGGTGCCCCGAAGTGTCCCGTGGTGTCCCAAAAAGTGAGATCGATGGTGAGATCGATACTGAGATCGACAAGTGTCCCGTGGTGTCCCGTTGAGTAAAATCGATCGTGAGATCGATACTGAGATCGATGTGGTGTCCCGAGGTGTCCCGTGGTGTCCCGTTGAGTGAGATCGATAATGAGATCGATAATGAGACCGATAATGAGATCGAGAGGTGTCCCACGATGTCCCGTGATGTCCTGTTGAAAAGATCGATAATGAGATCGATAGTGAGATCGACAAGTGTCCCGTGGCGTCCCGTGGTGTCCCGTTGAGTGAGATCGATAGTGAGATCGATTGAGTCAGATGTTGGTTCCCCCCTCTCCCCCCCCAAGAATCTCCTTATCACCCGAAAGGTGGTCGTATAGGTATACGTGTAGAATGGCCAGCGAGCAGGGAAGAAAGAAAAACATACACATGAGTGTTGCTGCTGTCGTTGCTGTTGATGAATTGTCATTCCTCAAGCATTTTGTTTTACTGATTCTTCCTCCAGATAACCACTGTATAGTTTGAAATTTAAGTTCTCCTCCCGGGGACTCGCACTCTGTGTTTTGCAAGGACAAGTGAGGTGTCACTAAACTGTGCCCCCGGCCCCCAGGTTTACGACAACAGCGGCTGCCCTCTGATACTTCCTCAGAATGTATTCCCAAATCGCGCTCTCGCGCGGGAACTCTTCACATGTATCCAGGAATCACGCTCTCGCGTGGGAATCCCTCGCAATTTATTAAGACGCCGCGCCCTCGACACCCAGGAATCACGCGCTCGCTGTGGATTGTCTCATGATTTATTTAGGAATGGCGCTATCGCTCGAGACTTCCTCGCGATTCATGCAAGACGCACGCTTCAGCATCCCACCTGCCATTTGTTCGTTTATTCCATCCGTCCTATCTTCCCCTGCCTTAGGGACTGCACGAAATACACGCTGCAGGTACGAAAGATATACAACTAAGGGGGTACGATCGAAGACGAGGAAAGCGGGTATCGCGGGTTTGGTATCGACGTGTTAAAAGGCACGCGAACAGGTAAGATCGAACACTTTCAAAAATATTGTGGTCGTTGTTGCTGTTGCTTGATTACTTGTTTGTTTGCTGTTGTGATCGTCCCACTCGCGACCTGGACCGCGAACCACCCGCGACCCGCCCGTGACTCACCCGCGACCCACCCGCGACTCACCCGCGACCCATCCGCGACCCACCTGCGACCCACCCGCGACCCACCCGCGACCCACCCGCGGCTCACCCGCGACCCACCCACGACCCACCCGCGACCCACCCGCAACCCACCCAACCATCCGCGACCCACCCGCGATTCACCCGCATCCCACCCACGACCCGACCGCCACCCACCCACGACCCACCTGTGACCGACCGGCGACCCACCCGCGACCCACCCGCGACCCTCCCGCGACCCACCCCGCGAACCACCCGCGACCCGCCCGTGACCCGCCCGTGGTCCACCCCGCGCCCGACCCCTCACTCTTATTCGCAACTGCGGGGTGCTGCAAATATCCGTGTGCATCACCACCAGATACCTGCACCGCTACGAGGAGATTCCTGAACAACCGAGCGCCAGGAAGTCGCGCGGCGCGCACAGTAATCTGCGCTGCAGCCCTGCCTGGTTCTGCATGCAATGGTCGCTGCCAAGACAAAATGTTCTGGCAACTATCCAGGACACCTGTTTGGGTAATTGTTGAGAGCCGACGGGGCGGTGGATGTTCACGAATCTGCGTACTACCCACCACCAGGGTAAAGCCCCCAGACTTGAAGGATGCAGACGACAGTAATCGCCAGTTTCACTATGGTACGATGTCCCAAGCATGGACCCCCTTTCACGTATGTACCTCAGAATACCTACAGGGTATCGGAAGGAATGACGTTTACCGAAGCGGCCCTCGGGGACCAGTTTGTCAGGGAATCCTGCAGGTGTTGCCTGGATTGTCACAGTCCGCGATGCCTCCTGGAAACATTCGGGCTCAAGGAAATCTGCGTATGCGGCGTGCTCTGGAGATCTTGTTGTTTGCCGCAGCTCACTCGGGAAAGATGCACCACGGAATTACAATGTTTGTCGCCGTGCTGCGCCGTGGAACCCCACAAGCAAATCAGATGGATGCATGACAGACGGTAGGGTGCATGGCACTGCATGGCGTGACGCGGATGATGGCTGCTTCGTTAGGCCACCGCGTTCCTGCGTGTGGTTTGCCAGGGCTACCGTTTTGAAACATGAAGGGGGAGATCCTTTCATCGGCGCCCGTAGCTGCGGCAGTGTGGGAAAGGGGCATGTTGTGGAGTATGGCTTCGGGACCTGAGAGCCTGAACTATCATTCCTACCGCCTGCGTGCTGGATTGGACTCCGAGAGCATTATCGGTGACTATGATCTTCGTATCGTGATCAGCTCCATCCGAAGGCAATCCTGCTCCAAACGTTATGTTATTTGCCTTTGTCGGATGTCTTGGTGAAGGTCCACTAGCCCTGTCTGCCCTCGGCTAGGAACGCACGTGATCACGTGTAGCTAACAGGAAGCGCTCCGAGGACGAGTAAGTCGCTGGTATCGTGGGCTAGCGGTCTCCTTCTTCTTCTTCTTATTCTTCTTCGTGTTCTGGTTCGTCTTCGTATCTCCCCCAGCCGCAGCGTGATCTTCTTCTATAGCCCGTGATCAACCCATCGTCCCTCCCCCCGGGTGAACTGTTTCTTCTCCTCCTCCCCTCCCGGCCGCCGCCGCGTGACCTTTCCCTGTAGGCCGTGATCAGCCCATCGTCCCCCCTGGTGAGGGTGCACGTGCCCTTCACCAACCACTTGGGGTGCACGAGCGGGAGGTTCACGGCCAGCGTCTCGTCGAAGCGGAACTGCAGGGCTCTGCCCCCGTCCAGCACCTCGGGGGCGGGGAGGCAGGGGTGGGAAATAAGGGAAGGGCGGGGGGAGGGAGGGCGAGGCATAGTGAGGATGAGGGGATGGGAGCGGGAAGGAGGACGGGGAGCGTGGGAGGGGGAAGAGAAGCATGGACAGGAAGGATGCGGGAGGGGCAGCGGGTAGGGGGAGGAGGGGAGGGAACAGCGAGGTGGAGCTGCCCTCCTCTTCGTCGCCCTCCTCTTCCCCGAGCCTCTCCCCCATCCCCTACCCCCCCCTTGCCGCTCCCCCTCCCGCACTCCTCCCAAAAATTCTCCGCGTTCTCCCCTTGCCGCACCCCTCCCGCCCCTCGTCTTCCGCCTCCTCCCCGCCCTCGTCCTCATCAACTCGTTGTCCTGATCCTCCTGCTCACCCTTACCCCTCCGCTTGCTCCTGATCCTCCTCCGTTTCCTCGTGCTCATGCGCCTGCTGCTCCTCGCCCTCCCGCTCCTCCTCCCCCCAGCTCCCTCTTCTTAGGCGATGGGGATGGGGGAGGGCAGACGAGGAGGAGGAGGAGGAGGAGGAGGATCCCCAGATCAGCGTAGGCGTTTGCAGGAGGGAGGCAGGAGGGAGGAAGAGAATGATGATGATGATGATGAGGAGGAGGAGGAGGACGAGGAGGGAGGAGGGGTGGTGACGGGGGAGGGGGCGGGATGCACGCCAGGCCTCCACGTCACCCACCAAGTTGACGTTGGACTCTTCTGCGACGAACAGCTTCTGCCGGAGAGGGCAAGGGAGTGGGAAGGGGAGGCCGCTGACAGGGGAGGGGGAGGATAAGGGGGAGGAGAGACGAAGGGAGAGGAGGAGCAACTAAATGGATGAGAAGAGGAGTATAACGAAAAGGAGCGTGAGTATCGTGCAGGAGGAGAACAACGATAAGGAAGGCAATCATATATACACGTATGTATATACAGATTCGGACGATGATGAAGGTGAAGAGGAGACGGAGGCAGGACGGAGAGCAGATCGAGCAGGCAAGAGGAACAACACGCCATGACGCTGGAAATGTACGGCTGCAGGCCCGCTGCTCTGCGCTGCGAGCAGGCGTGCGCTCAAAGACATGCGCAGGCAAAGCCAACCTGTGAACGAGAGGCAGCGATTGACTTCCAACTTCGTGTAGCTCTGGCGCGGGACAGCTCAAGCCGCAGGGCGCGACGCGCCAGCTTAGACAAAGACGACGGGGCCCAACGGGTACCGACAGGGCAGCCGCTTCTAGAGCCCGTGCGCACACCGACCGAGAGGGCGACCCCTTGTCTTGTGGAGAAGGAGGGGGGCGCTTTGCAGCGCCAACGAACGGATCCCACACTATATCTTGGTGATCCCTCGCTCGGGGAGACGTGAGACTAGGGTTCGGGGGACTCGGGTTGGCCCGACGGGGCCGTCAAGAAAATGACGAGACCCAATCCGAGATTTGACGCGACCTCCTGCTGCAAACATCCCACGTGAACTAGACCGTCAAAAAGCGTCGGCAAACCCGATTTCCAACGAACTCGAGTCTTACTGCACACTCGGGTGCCGCCGACGGCCCCGAGCACGGCGGCGCTCCGCCCCTCAACCCCGCCTGGTGCTCTCGAACACAACTGGGGCCGAGATGGGCTGGGGGAGCCAGGAGCCCGAGCAACAAGCGAGCGACGAAAAGAAATGGGCCTTGCGCAAGATGACGTAGCGACCTTGCGCGGTGGCTTACGCGGGCCGGAACTGGAGACGAGGGCGCTTAGGCACGACCTTGCGTGGGCAAATTACGCGCCAATGTCGGCGAAGACGAACCCACTTTTCCTTCGTCGCTCAAATGGACATGCAACAATTGGGGGTCCCAAAACGGTGCGGTGACACACCCACCGTGCTGTGACTCGAGATCTCAAGACCCCACCGCAAGGACCGTTACCGCACGGTTTTGAGATCCCGCAGGCCTAAGTCGCCCCAGACATCCCCAGAGAACGACCCAAGTCCCAAAACGGTGCGGCGACCCCGAATCCCCACTGACTCACCAAACGGTGTGCTCACCATACCGCTAGGGCCCCCCCGAGATGGACGAACTCTGGGTTGCTGTTGACAGGCCAGGACCGAGTCAAACGATACGACCGGCACCCGACAGGTGTCAGAAGGCGGAGATGGCGGGGAGAGCAGGCGGAGGACAAGGAGTAGGCGGAGGAGGAAAATGAGCAGGGCCCATACCCCCGACGTCATGTTTTTCCCCACGAGCTGGGCCCCTCAAGATCCCAATGGACAGGCCAGTTTCGCATCCTGATCGCGTTTCGACGGCCCCTGGGGCCCGTTGAGGCCCGCCCAAGCAACCGAAGACAGCAAAACGAACACACACACAATCGTCCGTAATGGTTTTCATATGGCGCCAACAGGGGCCTCGTGAGATGACTGATCATGCAGAATCCGTCAGTATCGAATCGGATAATCGTATCGAATCGGAACGTGCGTCGGATCGGACTGCATCTGCACGGGGTCGAAATCAAATCTGACCGGCTCCACCAGGCTGCGCAACAGCGTCATGCAAGCATCGGGCCGCATCGGACCGCCAGAATATCGAAATCGGGTCGGATCGAGATGGCCAGAATCGCTATCGAAGCTGATCGATCGGAGCGAAGTGGACACTGTAGGGTCTCTTGGGCAAGAGACCCACAATCGAATCGATTCGTTGGACCCGCAATCGAAACGACTCGGGTCGGCAGAAATCGGCAGCCAAGTCGGGAGGAGTTGATGGAGCGGAAATCGGCAGGCTAGTAAGGCCTGAATTGAGAAGCAAAGATCCAAATCGGAATCTGCAATCGAATTGAGTCGGGATCGGAATCGATCGACATCGAATCAAATCGAATCTGCGGAGTCGACACGAGCCCTGCCTGCCTGGGTCCCCTGGACGAACTTGTCTATCGGGTAGGCGTCGATCTCGTCCGTGAAGATGCAGGACCTCGGCGGGAAGCCCGCCGCCCTGCCGCGGGGGCAGCCCCGCCGCGGGCCGCCCCGCCGCCAGTCGCAGCGCCCCCCGCCATCCCCCCCCCCCCCTGCCCGGGGCCGTCCTCTCCCCTCTCCCCCATCTCCGTCTTCGCCTCCCCCCTGTCCTCTCCTCACCTCCCTCCTCTGGCCCTCCCATCCCCTGCATCTTCACCCCCCGCACCCCCCGCGCCTCAGTCTTCTCCTCCCTCCGTCCTCTGCCCCTTCCCCTCCCCCCCCCGTGCGGAGGAGGTGAAGAGGCATGAGGAGGCAGGAGGAGGCGCAACCGAAGGCTCGCACACTACGCCTCCGAGAGCGGCCACGGGCGCGACACTGGCGCAGTGCCACGGCGAGAGCTTCGGAGAGGGAGCAGAAGGACGGAGATGGAGCAAGAGGATGGGGAAGCACAGGAAGGTAGGTGATGAGATGGAATTGGCGAAGGGAGGAGCCGTTGTTGCTGCTGCTTGGCTGCACCTTGGGCGGCGATGCCGTGGGCGCGCGGCGAGGGACGCTGCCAAGTCTTTAGCGCTTCGCGCATCCCCACCAACCCATCTATGAAGGATGCAAACACGAACTGCCTTGATCAAGGACGTGCAAGAGCTCGGTGCCGTCATTGGGAGGCGCCGTGGCCACTTGGAGCTGCCTTGGGGCGGTCTTGGGGCCTCCTGGAGGCATGTTGGGAGCCCTCTTGAGCCATCGTGGATGTCTCGTGTGACCCTAACTAGAGGGAGCCACTGGGGCCCTCATGCAACCCATCGTGGAGGACATGGGGTACTACCAAACATTCTAATGACGGAACGACGTTGCTGATGTGGTCGCAGAAATCGGCCGTGACAAGTTACGTCTGGATGTGAACCGTTACGGCTGATCTGCGAAACGTGCAAGAGGTGTGGCGAAGCGGGCGCGGTCACCCATGCGAGCCCTGCCACTGGGGCCGTAGGTTGAGCTACCCATGGGGTCACGAAACGTGTGAGGGGTGCGCCGAAATGGGCGCGGCTGATTCTTGTCACTGAAGCCTTCGATGGGAACTCCGTATGGAACCACGAAACGTGTGAAAGGTGTGCGGAAATGGCGCGGCCACGCATGCGATTCCTGCAGCTGGGGCCTTCCGTGAATCTCCCCATGGGGCCACGAAACGTGTGAGGGGTGCGCCGAAATGGTGCGGACCAAATATGCGAATGCAGCCACCCGGGACTTCGGTGGAGCTCTCTATGGGGTCACGAGGCGTGTGAGAGGTGCGCCGGAATTGCGTGGACCAGGTATGCGAAAGCATCCACTTGGGCCTTAGGTGGAGATCTCTATGGGGCCATGAAACATGTGAGAGGTGCGCCGAAATGGTGTGGGCCAGGTATGCGGACGCAACCACTGGGGCCTCCGACAGAGCTCCCTGTGGCCACGAAGAGTGTGAGGGGTGCGCTGGAATGGTGTGGACCAGGTATGCGAACGCAGCCACTGGGACTCTAGGTGGAGCCCCCTAAAAAGACACCAAACATGTGAGGGGGGGGGTTCGACGACGGGCGCGGTCATTCACGCGATTCCTGCAACTGGGGCCTCCGGTGAATCCCAGTGAACGCATGCACTGGGGCCTTCGGTGGGGCTCCTAATGAGGCCACGAAACGTGTGAGGGGTACGCCGGAACGGCGTGGGCCAGGTATGCCGACGCAGCCACTGGGGCCTCTGCTGGAGCTCCCCATGGGGCCACGTGCGCCGGGACGGTGTGGACCAAATCTGCGGACGCAGCTACTGGGGCCTTCGGTTGGGGTCCGCATGGGGCCACGAAGCGCGTGAGGGGTGTCCCAGTGGTGTGGACCAGGTATCCGAACGCAGCCACCCGGGCCTTCGGAAGATCTTTTCTGTAACTATGAAGCGTGTGAGGGCCGTGTATGGGAGGAGGGAGGAGGGATGAGGGGGGAGGAGGGTGGGGGGGAGAGAACGCTGGGCAATGCGTATTCAAAGCGAGGACCCAACTTAACTCATGATGTTTCGGGAAGGAGGGGGTCTTAATTACCCCCAGGAAGTCCCAAACAAACAAACGAACGTGCCATACGCCTGGGCGCTCGGGCAGAAGGCAACGCACGCCGCCGCACGCCGACTGCCGCTTTGCAGGAATGGCGGCCGACCAACAATCAATATTGAATTACGTGTAGTGCGGCAGACGGAAAAAATCATATGACACACAATTCGCCACAATATTTCGCCAAACCGATGGACTCGCGGACGTTTTGCATTGCGGCCCCCTTGGGGGCGAAATGCTGGTCAATCGTACTCATATGGCACTTGGCCCATTCCTTTCTCGACCGCCGTACAAACCAAGAGTCAACGTCTGTAGCTGGTCGTAAGCGCCGTCGTGAAGCGTCAGGCGCACCACTAACTTGTAATTACTCGGTATACCTACTTTCCCTGACCTCAACAACTGATATCCAGGAAGCTGGGCCGTGTAGGGTTCTGGCTTTGCTCTCGCCAACACTTCTCCATTCGAAATTATGGGAAACGTGCGCAGACGGAATGTGCACGATGCCGCGGACGCACATGGATCGGACACCATCTAGTTGTCGGCCCTTTGCTCGTGGCCAGAACATGGGATGCTTGAAGTCCGCGCGAAGTCCTAAGCGTTGTGCGTTTCCACGCGCGCCAATTTCTGCAACGTTCACCCAACGCTGCACCCGTTTGTCTTGCTGAATCCCACCAGCCCTCGGGGCGTCGGTGGTTTAGGGCGTTTCCTCTTCCACCCCTCCTTCTTCCCCTTCGGGGAGGGGTGTACCATCCCCCATACCCCCTCCCCTGGACCTGGACGAGGGGTTTCGCGAGGTGTCAGGGCGTCCAAAACGGCCTCGGCGAAGAAGCCAAAATCATTGGTGTTAGTTGGGTTTGGGCCCCATTTTGGCCTCCTGGGGGGGGGCCTAATTAAAGCTCCCCTCTTGCTTGATCGATCTCCTCCAAGATGGCCCCGAGAAGCGCCCAGGAGGCCCCAAGAGGTCCCAAGATGGCCCCAAGATGGCCCCAAGAGGCCCCCAAGAGGCCCCCAGGAGGCCCCCCGAAGGATCCCAAGCGGCTCCAAGAGGCCCCCACCCGAGGCACCCAAAGCGCCGAAGAGCCCCACACGACCGCCAAGAGACCCCCAAGGCGTCCCAAGAGGCCACGAATAATCGCCCAAGAGATACCCCAAGAGGCTCCGAGACGCATCCAAGAGACATCTGGCCCTTGTGCTTGCCCTCCTCCTCCTCCTGTTCCTCCTTCCTCCTCCTACTCCGTTTCTTCCTCCTCCTTCTCCTCCTCCGCTTCCTCCTTATCCTATTCATCCTCCTTCTTCCCACTCCCTCATCCATCCATCCATCCATCCACCCCTCCTTCTCCTCCTCACTCCTTTGCACGGTTCGGCCGTCCCCCTCTTTGCTGCCGCACTTCCCTGATCACCTCAACTCGCCTGGACATCGTTTCTGGATGGGCTGGTGGGGATACTTTTTCCTCGCGGGCGCAAGCGAAAACGCAAGCGCCGTGGTGAAAGGTCCGGGCCGCGGGCCGATCTAATTACACAGCTGGTGGGGATACTTTTTTGTCAGCGGCTCCGAGGCGGCGGACACGGAGCGGAAGGCGTCGACTGGGCCAGCAGGCGAGGCTAATTACAACAACATGCAACACACCTGCAGTAAAAACATGCAATGAATGGCTGGTGGGGGATACGCGAAGCGTCTAGAATTCCCTTAACACCCAGACTGAACTCGATAAGGTTGCTCCAAGACGCACGAATGATTCGTTTGCTGGAATTGGCTCGCCCTGTGGCGTCTTGAGATTCATGTTAGCTCGGACAGATATGCGTTGAAGCTGAAACCAATTTAATTCGAAGACGTTCTGGCCCCTTGCACTTGGAAGTTGCCCACGAGAGATTGCACATGAACGTGGTCACGCCCTACGAGCAGCGTGTCGTCCACATATGGCCCATGTCTCTGCTTGCGAAGCTTTTCGTGCGCTGGGATCTGCGCGACGCTCGGTCTCGAACAACTTTCGTCATTACCATTATAAACACAAGCGGCGAAAACGGATTGTCTCGGGATGTTCCAAACCTGACCGCACAAGAACAGGAAGCGCCGTTTTTGCTCGTAGCAGTGTTTGTCGTCAAAGCTCTGGACGCCAGCGTTCGTACTGGGAGCTCTGGCGTTCGAAGCTGCCCACGTCATCGTTCGTAATGGAACCTTGGGATGTCGTGGTCGGTCTCTCGTAGGCCTCTTAGAAGCAATTCTGAAGCCTCTTGGGGGCCGTTTTTTCGGGCCGTCTTGGGGGCATCGTGGGGGCCTTTTTGGGGCCTCTTGGGGGCCTCTTGGAGCGTCTTGGGGGGCTCCCGGGGGCCTCCTGGACCCTCCGGGGGGGCACTTGGGGCCGAGGACCCGAAAAGTCCGTTCGTGTACCTCGTCTGGGCCCCCTCTAGGAGCCATATTGACGGCCTCTTGGGCCGCCGCGAAGCCTCGTGGGGCCGTCTTGGGGCCGCCTTGGGGCCTTCTGGTGCCTTCTTGGGGCCGTCTTGGGGGCCTCTTGGGCCGTCTTGAGGCGATCTTGGGGGCCTCTTGGGCCGTCTTGGGGCGATCTTGGGGGCCTCTTGGGCAATCTTGGAGCGTCGGGAAACGGAAAAGGCGAGAACCCCAAAAACCTTCAAAAACTATTCAAAAATCATAGGTGTGTGCCTCTTTGGCGCTCTTGTGAGGCCTCTTCGAAGCCTCTTGCGGCGTCTTGGAGGCCTGTTGAGGGCCTCCTGGGCCGTCTTGGAGCTCTCTTGGACCGTCTGGAAGCCATCTTAGGGCATCTTGGAACGCTCTAGGGCGGTCTTGGAGCGCTCTTGGGCCGTCTTGGAGCCCTGGTGGCCGTCTTGGGCGCGTCTTGGTCAGATTTTTTGAGCGGAGTGACAATTTTTCCGCAATTTTCCGGAACCTGACCGGACAAGAACGGGAAACGCAGTTTTTTATCCACCACGTGCGTCGGAGACCGTATTGGCGAGAACGTCAGAGAACATCCCTGTTGCGTTTCCTGGCTTCGGCGCCGTCTTGGAGGTATCTTGGACGCTCTTGGGGCTGTCGTAGCCTCTGGCCTCTCGGGGGCCTCTTGGGGGAGTCCCGGGGGGGGCCTTCGGGGGCTCTATGGGGCGATATGAAGCTCTCAGGGAACTCCTGGAGCCTTTTCGCGCGTTCTGGGGGACTTCTGGCCGCCTCTTTGGAGCCCCTGGGGGGCTTCTTGGGGGTCTCTTGGGGCGTTTTGGGCGCTCTGGCGGGCCTCTGGCCGCCCCTTGGGGGCCTCTTGGGGGTCTCTTGGGGCGCTCTGGGGGTCCTCTGGGGGGCCTTCGGGGGCTTTCTTGGGCCGTTTGGAGGCCCTCCGGGAGCGATTCCAAGATAATGCTGCTTCGGAGTCCCCTCCGGAGCCGATTTTTTGAGGACGTCCCGAGCGAAACGGCCAAATTTTCCGGAACACGGCAGACCACACAGGAGCACGGCAGACCACACAGGACACGGCAGACCCCACGGGAGCACGGCAGACCACACAGGAGCACGGCAAACCACACAAGAGCACGGCAGACCATACAGGAGCACGCCAGACCATTTTGGGGAACCTGACCGGACAAAAACGGGAAGCGCCGTTTTTTATCCACCACGTGCGTCAGAGACCGTATTGGCGAGAACGTCAGAGAAACCCATAAACGCAACAGAACAGACTAAATGATGGCCTGCCGCGTTCCGACGGCCCAAGACGGCCCAAGAGGCCCCCAAGATCGTTTTAAGATCGCCCAAGAGGCCTTCAAGATGGCCCCGAAACGGCCCAAGAAGTCCCCAAGACGGTCCCAAGAGGGCCCTAACACGGCGCAAGAGGCCTCCAAGACGCCCAAGATGTCTTCCAAGACGGCCAAGATGGCCTCCAAGACGGCTAAGATGGCTCCAAGAGGGCCCCAAGACGGCCCAAGAGGCCTCGAAGACGGTCTGCCGTGCTCCTGTGGTCTGCCGTGCTCCTTTGGGGTCTGCCGTGCTCCTGTGGAGTGTGCCG